>JAVLVB010000513.1:2815711-2829765 GCA_032876305.1 Orestias chungarensis | reverse complement strand
TTTGGCACTGAGGTTGAGGGTTACCGATTAAAGGCAACACTCAGGCGCCGAATAGTGGATCCACACTCCTCTTTATACTGCTCTGCTCATCAGTGCCAACCCGACACACCTGGGAACCTCGGGACTCCCTCCTGGAGCCCCGTCACAGCGACCCCCGTGGCCACCTAGGAAACGGCACAAAATGACTCAACCTGACAGGCTCAGCCAAAAGTGGACGGATTTTCCAAAATTAATACAAGAAGACAGACTTCCTGTTTTGTTTCAAGCATGGGTGGAAGATACTTTTCTGTTGGTGTTGGGAAGTTTTACATATGTTCCACATTTTATGTATCTATGATAAAGTATGGGAATAGGGGAGGATGTTTTAAAAGCAGTCCAGTGATACTCCATTGTCTGCAGAAAACCCTAATGAAGGCTTTGAAAAAACCAGGTCAAACAGACAGTTGATGTTGGAAGATCCTCCATCGTGATTGAATCAAAAAACGACAGAAAAGTTTCTGTGCACTGAGGTAAACACTTGCCAGATATTCCAATACTTGATGGCAGCTGTTGCTAGTTCTGTTGGCCCAACCAGTTATCAGGTTTACAGCAAGAACAGCCAACATTCCCAACTTCCTGGAACCGCTGAGGGGGGTCATTTTGACCCCATCACTGCAACAGGGATGCTAAAATGAAGTTGTTGTTAAGTGGCTCATTCAAAAATATTTTTGAAATAATAATGGACACTTGTCAAAATAGGTTTTTAAAATATGTATGTGTATTTATTCATTATTTTTCTTTTAAGAAATCAATAGTTATCAAGATTGCACAGGTAAAATGTTCAAATTAAACAAACGGGAACTGTACAACAAACAGCAAAATGATCAAAATAACAGATTTCTCTATTTGAATGATTTTAAAGCAGATACAGTGGCCTAACTCTCTCGCTTCCTCACCCACACAAATAGATTTTTAGTCATCAGCAAATTTTAGGAACTGTAAGTCAACACAAACATGACAACAACAACGATCAAATAACAGACTATTTACAATAACAATAACAGACTTCAGTCATTTTTACATTTTTTACCACACAATCACCAAAATTCACTGAAGGATTATTAAATCCATTTTAGGTGAAGTCATGAACTTACAGATGCAGGGGTTTTATTTTAACAGAAATACAAGCATTTGAAAATATTTACTTTCTTTCTTGGGCAAACATTGCTTCGTATCACTCATTTATATTATGTTTAGATAAAATTGTCTTTTTTAAGTCAGATTATTTGCCATAAAATTTTAAAACTAAATAATTGGCTTGTTTTCTTCACTGAACTATACAGACAGCATTTTTGTTACGTGACACAGAAATCTAGCAAGAAAAACACATTAATCTTGGTTTCCATACAAATGCATGCGGCAGGATTTCTCTGTCTGTTTGCTGAATAGAGGTAGAATGGGTGAGTGGAGCAGCTGGTGACTGGGAGGAAGAACTTAACCAGCCCTGCTTTGTGGATCAGCTGTCTTTGGCTGAGCTTTGTCATTCTAAATTGGGCCCTTTACATCCAGGGCCTGGGGAGGTTTTGACATGTAAATAGAAGACCCAGAGCTCCGAAGCCCCTCCATTACTCACTAAATGCTATAGGCTACAAAAATGGTTGTAGCGCTGGAGGGGGGAGTGAAGGTGCACGCAAGCGCCTTCATAGCAGAGAAGTGTGCCCTCATAGTCTGGATTTATGTTAATCACTGAGTGTCTGTCTGAGCACCAAGCTGTCTTCATCCTAATAGACTTATTTATGGGTGCTGCGGGAAGTCACTGTGTCGGCAACCCCAATAAGCACATAAACATTATAACCACTGGGACACTTTCAAAGTAGTAATGCAATACGGTGGATATTTGGCATATAACTTCAATAGCTGGCAGGTCATGTGACCCACTTAATAAAAATCAAATGGGACACAAATGGGGCACACTTGCTATTTATACACATTTTACTCATGACCTGGAAGCTGTTGAAGAAACATGCCATTTATTTATGGTAAACATTAATAAGAAAAATTTAAAAAATGGGATAAACTTTGATAAAAACAAGTGTGCCTCATCTGTGTCATCCTGTAGAATATCCTACATTATTGTTTTGCCACTGAGTGCCATAACAAGAAATCTATTAATTCTTGTTCCTCAAGAGTGTTCGCTTCAGAAATTTATTGACAGTCCCTAAATCATCAACCGTGTTTTGTAGGAGGGAGAAACCGAAGAGCCAAAAATCAGTCCACCTGCATCGGCCCTCAGAGGAGGGAGACACAGCTAACTCTACAGAGCTCTTCTAACTTTACCGCCTGGTTACCCAAGTTGTGGCCACAGAATAGGATCTTGTTCCCACGCGTTATTAATTTGTGGCAACGTAATATATTTTTTCACTTATCTCACCAGAGGGGCTCCCTAATTCTGGCAGTATTCAGCTAGATGTAATAATTTCTGCTCCAAATCTGATCAGCTTTGTGGATTTGATATGAACAGACATGCATAAGCAGATACAGGGATTGTGCAAGTCTCACGTTTCTCCACATAATCTGTGGCTGTTTACTCGTAAAAGAGGACATTGTCTGACCTGACGAACACACCAGGCGGTGTGCAGTTACCCCCCAGTTTTCTGGGCAAAAAGAATCTCCCGGTCAAAGCTACAAATTGTATAAATAAAACAGGAGTTAAAATATGGATATGTAACCGTTCTAAAATGGCAATAGACAAAAAAAAAAAGGTTATTTTATTGGACTCAGTTCAAGTAGTAGAAAACATACAGAATAATCATTTATAGAGACATATTGATTTATTTAATGCTTTCATTCATTTCTGTGGACATCGTTTATCCTGTTGTTGCAAAGCATGTCATGTCTTGGATAAATAAAAGGAGGCTTTGTTTTTACCAACAGGTCATTGCTTGTATTTATATAATGAAAAAGAGGGGTTCAGTCGGAATTAGTGAGAAAGAAACACAATGATGAATAAAACCAACAGGATAAGAAAAACTGTTGCAATTCAAAATGAAGTATTTCCAAAGCCAGTAGCTCAAGAGTCTATTTAAATTTTTTAAAGTAGGTGTTTAAAGCAAAGCTTATAGTTTTCCAGTAACGCCTCAGTAAGCTGGTTTTCAGCCCGACTGTGTGCCACATGTTCTCACCAGCTGTAAACTGCTGGCACTCGCTCAGTTGCAGGAGTAGCTGCCTATATCCAGTTAAACAGTTACAGGACAATGCTTCTGAGCCACTTTGACCATGAGAGCAAACAAACCGGAGTAACCAGGCGCATTTGGAGTCGAGCCAGAGCTGCAAACATTATGCCGCTAACACAAAGGAAACACTCAGCGACCCTAACCATGCAAAACTTAACACATCTGGAGTGTCTCTGTTTCAGGTTGAAAAGAGGGAAACGCAACAGAAAGCTGCAAATCAGCAGGAGCTTTCGGTACACAGGAAGTGAAATTTGCTCAATATACTGTAGCCTGTGGCAGTTTGAGGCATAATTGCTGACTCTCCTGACTTGAGAGACGGACCGAATGCTGCAGTGGTCAGAAAAACTCAGCGTTACTGACTGTCTGCAGAATACCAACAAAGAGCATATGAACCAAAGACGTAAAACCTAGATCTGCCTATGTCCTCCACACTGCTTATTAAAGGATCTAGCTGCATAACAAACAAGAGATTGCTGTGGAAGTTTGTCCTACTTTGTGTCTGTTGATAATAATGTTTTATGTATCCTGTTTGGCAACACATCATTGTTCGTGCCTCAGTTTTGCCCTTTATAATGAAGTGACAGGTCTCCATAAATGAAGTCACATAACACTTATACTTGTTGTAGAGGGTTTTTGTGTATAACCTTCAAATTTCCATGAGATTTGTGTGCCTGGGACTTAGTAACTATTTATGACGATCCACAGGGAAGACGTGCGATAATGAGTTCAGATCCCCAGGAGGACAAACAGGGTAAGCTGCCTGATGACGTCAAGCTCTTAATGATATGTTTACATTTAATGACGATTACACAGTAACTGACCTGATGACTCTTTACTGTACATCGCCGCAGTGAGTGATGCATGGGAAGGCAGTAAGGAGATAAACTGAACAGGAGATAATGACCTCAGTTTCCATCTGCTGGGCCCAGTGGGGCGGAGACACCTTCAACCTGCCCCTGCGTGGTCGCTACCACAATCTGCCGCTCCCCGTTGTCCTGGAGACATCTGCTTTTGGGTGACTGAAAGATGAATGCAGCTCCAGTCCGCTTGGGCACGGAACAGACGTCACACAGACCGCTTCACGCACACACTAACACTGCGACACAGATGGCTGCAGAAAGGCTACAGAGGAGATTACAATCCACAGCCTGTACTCTCTGTCAGTTGGTATAAAACACTCACAGATTTGCAGTGCTGTTGGATGTGACTATGTCTCTGGTCTTTTCCTGACAACCAACCATATAATACCTTTCAAAATTATTAGTGCAGTCAGCTCAATTTATTTTGAGGTGAAAAGACGTATTAGTAAATGTCAATGATGTGTGTTTTTTTGCACCCTGTTGCATTGATTATTTTTAGAAAACACACTATTGAATATTTTCTTTGAGGTAGGTTTTTCTTGCTGACTGCATTTAGGTTAAAGGTGTAACCAACATGAAAACCAGACAACTATCTGTAGGTGGAAAACAATATTGAGGCTCAAAAAGATGGAAAATACATTTGAGCTATTAAATAAACGGTGGTCATAACCTGGATAATGGAATGTACTAAATAAGAAGAAAGTGAGTGGAGTGAAGGCATCACTTACTTATCAGCATTTACTAAAATCTCATTAACAAAAGTCCAGGGGCTAACCTAGAAGATGCAAAGCAACAATCAGCAAAAATAATTGCAAGGCCAGACTGACATTTCCCATCTGGATTAGATTTCCCTCTGTGCAAAATGTTATAGACTGCTAAAACAAAGAAGGAGGGAAAGAAACAAACAAAGTGTCAGAAAGGCTGTAATTTAAAGAAACCAACTAAACATACAAGTCTGAGTAATGATGGTTTGAATGTTGTGTTCTGGCACTCATGCATTTTCATTGAGGATATAACACATAATGTCTGCAACAAAATGAATGGAAAAGCTTCATAAAGATAACATAGAAAAGTTTTATTTAAGCCACAGGCTTGGTTCTGTCGCTGTAAGCAAAAAAGATTTGCAACTACATTTTAAAATATTTCTTCCAGTTGATCTGTTTTACATCCATTTGTTCTAATACTTAAAAACCCCTATTTAAGAAATAAAAGAAAAAAAAACACAAATCTAAACACAACTTGGTGTGTTTAGATTTGTCTTTCAGCTTTAAAATGAAATACTGCAACAAATCTCTGGTCACTTAA
This sequence comes from Orestias chungarensis, assembly GCA_032876305.1. Classification (NCBI taxonomy): domain Eukaryota; kingdom Metazoa; phylum Chordata; class Actinopteri; order Cyprinodontiformes; family Cyprinodontidae; genus Orestias; species Orestias chungarensis. The sequence continues at coordinate 2,824,388 of JAVLVB010000513.1, read as the reverse complement.
TATTTCAATTTCAAACCCAAATTTTCACAGTAACAGCAGAAAAAGGAGCTTACAATTACAAGACTATTGGAATGGAATGTGTTGTAGTAAATATAACCTCTCATTCAGGTTATGCAGCATCCTGATGTCTGTATGTCGCTTGTTATGCACAAATGTTTTGTTTTGATTGTCATTCAATAAAAGTTAATCTTTTGGAATTATTTATCTAATTAATTCAGTAAACAGAAATAATTATTGATTAGTCATACCCTATTGCCTTCTTTTATTGAATATAATGATCCCATTTCAGTGAAAGGTTCATGTGAAAACAACCTCAGTCATGGTGTAATGGTAGATTGAAAGAGTGTTGACATATCATGTCTCTATAGGTTTAAAGATGTATTTGAAATTATTGTTTGTGCATATCCATGTTTATTTCACAATTATTGCACAAACAGTGGATTAATAGTTCAAAAAAATGTCAAAAAATTTAAAAAAGTGACTGGATAATAGTGAAACTAACAAATAAGTGTCAGACTATAGCTATTAATGCACATGCATTATTCGGACACATGCATAGTTGTCAATATATGAGCTGGTTTTCAACAAAGTCTCCTTCGTTTTGTGATATTTACACTGACAGGGCACATGTTTTCAGTCTCCCAGTATGGATGGCAGACAGATAATAGCATGTCGGCCTCTTTAGGATTTAATGACACTTTTGGCAAACTGATATAAAGAATGGACTACAAATCCCTGTCAGGAGTTTTGGTTTCAATAAGTAATTATGTCCTACTTTTTGCATTTCACACCACCACTTTGTTATGTTTTCAAATATTTTTTCTTCATATCAACTATCTTATTAATGGATTGTGGCTGAGTTCTACAAACCAAATGTTTAATATTCCTGAGAAATCCTAAGAAACATGCAGAAATTCCCACCAAGCTTGCTTTTATTGACAGACAACCCAGAGACCATTTCCTGAAAAGGTGAGGAATTAATCCTTTAGACCTGTTTTGAAAGATGATAAGACTGACTGGTTTATTGCCTGCATAACACATAACAAAGCTTAATTGTTTATCTCACAAATGCCATGAATCAGGATGACTGCACCTGACTCCAGTTTGTTAGTTTAAAGAATAATGGGACATGATGGTTGTTGTTTATCAGCGCTCTGTATTTAAGTTGATGCCGTTTTGCCTGACTAAATTCCCCAGCCCCAGCTGTCACAGATATTTAGAGCCTCTGCGGTAACCTTGGAAACACCCATCCTGCATGCAAGTGCTTTCACAAAGTGAGATCTTGATAAACAGGTGAAGAGTGCTGAATGTTGTAATTAGCAAAAAGAAAAGAAAAGACAGAAAAAAATCAGAAAAGCAACACAATAATCTTCCAGAATGTGTTCGGTTCATCTAGACTAGAAGATCAGCTGCAGGGGAAAGACAGAAGGAAGAAGGAAATTAAGGGGTGGGGTGGTGGTGACAGACAAACAATGAAGAAGAGGATGTAAAGCACAGCAGGGGGGAATTCAGGTCAGCGTTTCGGCTGCACAGGCAGGGCTGGGCGTTTGATTCATCATTGGATTTTAGTGAGTGAATTTCTAAATTGAAGAAGAGGAAGTGAGTGAAACATAGATAACAGAAGCAACTGAAGAACTCATCTATAGCATGAGGTTTTTTTATTTTTATAAATCCTCACTGGGCAGCATTAGTTTAATGGAACAGTTTAATCTGATGGGGTCACTGAAAGCTTTTAACAAACCTGCTCAACATTTCTACCCAGACAAAAAGCTGGAGATAAAACTGTTAATAATACAAAAAAATGCATTAATGCATTCTGTTGAAGTTAAAGCTCTGATTATAAATAAAAAAAAGTCATTAAATTTACTCCACAATCCGCACACCAGCTAAAATATGCAGGAAAGCCTAGAAAGTGACTTTGCGAGCCAAATGTCGTTTTTTCACCTCTGTTACCACTCTGCTTAACTGTCCATGCTGGTAGGACAGCCTTTGCCCCTTGTCCAGTCTCGTATGTCTCATTTAAAGTTGTTTAAAATATATATTAGTTTCATTCTTAATAAAGATATGAGCAAAGTTAGTTCAATTGTGATTCCCTTGTACGTCTTTTTACTTGGTTTCCTTGTATGGCATGTTCTCTTGTCTACTCTCTTTGTCACCTGATATCAACACTACATCTACATCTTTTATCAATAATTATATTGTTTTTTACAACCAATACTTAACATTACATGTACCTGAGTAAAATCCGTCAAAAAGCTCAAAATCCACCTTCTATTTAAAGGCCAATTGATCTCCTTTTGACCTCATTGTATTCGTTCTTAAATAGGTGAAAATTGATTTGAATTTCCAAGAAGTCTTCGTGCTAAAATATGCTCCCTCATCTGTTTCAGTTAAAACTTGATTATATGAAATGAAAAGGATACCCTTTATTGCTAATATGACGTTTTTTTGATAGGGTGATCCAACAGTGCACAGGATGAATTAATAAACTACCAAACATGATTACATTTCCTAAACTGCACATTTATGTTTTGTTGGGAAAGAATTCACCTAAATTGTACATTTTGAATTTCTTTAGTGATTTTACATTAAAAGTTATATTCTTATTTGGGGTCTAATAAAGGTGATTACACAGAAAGATTTCATTAAAAAAGGTGTAAAAATCTATTTTGATTCACTTTTTGTTTTGAAATGATGATTGTGCTTCTATTTTATGGTTTTATCAGATAATTGTGCCACCAACAAAAAATGCATTTGGATTTTAATTGATAAGTTGTTTAGACTAAAACATTGTTTTTTTAAAGTGGAAAAACCAAAATGGAAGCCAGTTCCGGATCAATGTTATCGATAAAAGGAGAGCCTGTTTAAGAAAGAACAATCAGATCTTTCATGTAGATTAGTCTGAAATAAAAGATTAACTTTGGCCTTAAGTAACAACTGTAAGACTTGCCTGATAGTTATTAACATAAAGGATTTTAAAAATGTGTTGTTTATCTCTCATTATCACAGTTTTAACTTAAACTGCCCAAATTCTTCCCCCATCGTGTAATTTTAACAGTGTTGATATTTACAGCATAAACTTTATTTCCAATCTAAAGTAGCATCTGATTTATTTCGATCTCACACAAAAAAACCGAGCCCAGCCACCCTGCAGAGGAGGTTTAATTCTGCCCATGGTAACAGGATCAGGGTCAAAGGGCAGCCATTAAAGGGTCACACATTTACCAGAAACAACCAAACTACTGCAACACTAGCCAGCAAATGTCAGTGACGAGGTTAAAAAAAACCTAAACTGAAGTTTAATGAACATGCTCCTTCAGTAAACACCTGGACTTAGCTTCTGTAAACCGAATTGGCAAAGGAAGCCCTAAACACGACCTATTTCAAATCTAAGTAATCCACCAGCATCGGAAAATAAGAGAATCTCTCCTGCCGTTGGGAGTTGAAGGTGTGGGGTCTTCTGGTTGGAGATACCCCATTTATCCTTAGCACTAATTCAAGTTTCCCAGGTCTGTCCAGCAGCTTTCCCTTTCATAAAGTCAGCTGACTTCCTGGTAATAATCAGTTGACTACTTTGCTTTACCCAAGGGTCAAAGCCATTATTTTCAAAGTCCAATGGCACCATCACAAATGTAACAGTAGGCCAACAAGGTAGCCCAGTACCACCTAGTGCTTGAACATGGTATTTTATTATGGAAATCTAAATGCGATTGAAATCTATTTTCTCCCTGTCTTACCCCCCCCCCCCCCAGATGATTCCATCAATTCCCACAGGAAGATATAACTCCTTCAATAACAGAGCAAAATCCTAAACTGAAACTCCTTTCAGAAGCCATCCAGGAGTTAGAAGTGGACTCTTGAGAGATGCACGCACACAGACAATGCTGACAACCTTTCATCATGCAACTCTGAACCCCAAAAGAGTTGACTCACTGACTCACCAGGGGGAAACTCTAATGAAGGTTTTCTTGAAGCTGCCTGACACCTCTGTCAGTGGCAACGGTGGAGGTGAATAGATTCAACCCCCCTTCATTAGTATCTGGTTAGTAACCCTCAACCACACACCCCAGGTGCAGCTCTTTTCCACCAGTGAAGTGACATTAAACCTCTCAAACATTGGTCTATTGGTGGAATAATGAAATGGGGACATACTGGGAAATTCTAAACCAAACTATATACAAATATTTTGTTCATGCAATGCTCACTGCCTTTGCACCAAATGCAGCACTAATTAAGAGAGGAGGGATTTACAATTTTCAAGAGATGAAATTGAAATGATTTTGTCAAAGATAACTCTTTGCCACAGAAACCTTTCAAAGCATTATTCCCACATGTCATGAAGAGTAAAATAAAATAAATACATTTATTTACCAAAAAACAAAGAAAATCAAGACATCAGAGAAATAAAACAGTTATGTTTACATCACAAATTGTACATAGAGGCTCCTGATGTATTTTGAGTGCATGTTAGTATATCTTAATATATGTTTACGTAGATTAATCAGCATTTTGATCGTTGAGTGAACTGGAACATATGGGGCAGCAAAAATGCACATGGACCAAGAACTGATATCAGCGCACAGCCCACCTCCTTCTTCCTTAGAGAAGAGGAATCACTGCAGCTGTGTTTACTTTCATATCCAATCTAGTTGGCTTGGGACCTTCAGAGGAATCAGAGAAGAACCCTGGTGAGTTTTCATATACACCCCTCACAAAAGTTTCTGGACAATATAAAGGCTGCACATCATGACTGAACATTTCAAAACAATCTAAAACTTTAACATTTTTAAATTAACTTCTATTTGACAAAAAGTATGAGTAATGTATTATTTATTTTAAATGTTAAGTTTCTAAAAGAGTATTCACCGCTACTCTCAGTATACCTTTAAATATATCTTATCTTGATTATCCAACAGAATTTTCTACTGAGTTTTCCCTGAGCCAACAAATGTGGCATGATTTTAAAAGAGCACATCAACTAAAGTTTAGGAGCTAATAAAACTAAGAGGACAAAAACATAGCGTAAGCCATTTCTTTCCACAGCTGTGATGGTGAACGTGAGGTTCCCAGCAAAAATATATATTAAAACAAAAAAAATGAATGAGCCTGGGGGAGCAAACAAAGAAAAACAACACTGAAAAATGTGGTATCATGTATTTTTATATACCTTTTCTATATAACTCTTTTTATTATATTTATTTTCTTTTTGCACTATTTCTTTGCGCTGTTTTGTTTTGGAGCTGCTTGAAACATTTTGTTGTTTCCTCGAGAACAATGACAAATAAAGAATTCTGATTCTGAAATTCAGTACTATAATGTCGCTTATTATGTTTAATTTTACAATCCTCTTTTAGTCTGTAAGAATAAACATCCACAAGGGTTAGTAACTTTGGATAAAATCATGTTAAAAAACAAAAGAATTCAACATCTGTTTATGCCAAACGTTTTATCAAAATAAAAGCTGTTTTTACTTTCTTTTTCACTTATGTATTTCTGAACAGTTTCAGAGGGTTTCAAGGATTCAGACCTGCAGAAGTCAGTGAGTTCACATTAAATCTTTTAGATTATACTGGCCAACATTAATCATACCAAGTAGTTCTGTGACGCGTGGGTTGATTCACAATTTTTGTGAGAGTGCGGGTGTATTTTTTCTTTGCACCATTAGGTTTAAAGTTCCGTATTTAAATTACGCTGTGCGAGAAGAATATAGACTTACAACATTTGATCTTTCCAGGTATTTAAAATATCTGATTTGTAAACATTCCCCAAGCTGGGCTCTTTTCTTCATAGAAACTAAACTGCAGTTGCAGAGTTGACTCAGGCTCATACTCTGCAAAGTCAACATCACGCTCTGAAGATTCCTCTCCCTACCCCCATCCAACTGTAAAGACCCCCCCCCTCTCTCGCTCTCAGCCAGCAATACCCCACACTCACTTCGTAGCATCCATGCTCACTTAAGTGTGTGCGCACACAAGCCCTGTAAAATCAGCATAGTTTTCACAAATTCCTCTAACACCTCCTATCCCGCGTGGATGCACACATTCACATATACACTCGCACACAAACACACGCATGTGCGAACCCACACGAATAATGTGAAATCACATCCATCTTCCAACCCGCTGCCCCTCCCCTGTTCTCCATTACAAATAGCTGAGGATTACATTCTCTCCCTCTGGCCTAGCCTGATGTTGTTTTTACATGTCTTGTTGTGCGCAGTATTCTCCCTTATGTAAGACAAAATTACTCAATATGAGCGTTGCTCTCAGCGGGGGTGACTGCACTGGTGCACTCCCAACTCAATGAGAGATGGTGGGAGATTTAGATGGAGGTGGAAAGGGAGATAATCTTTCCTTAATGACCATTTTTATGGCTGCTATGCTGGATGGTTTACAAAAACGAAAAAAGGACAAGAGTGGAGATAAAGCAGAAAAAGAAAAGTGCGCTAAGGAAGCCTTGAGTCAAATACAAACTCACCAGCACCTGCTGAGTTACCAGGATGCATCATTTATTTCTGTATGAAGTTAACCTAGCTCTTGCCATAAGTTTTTTTTTTTTAAACATTGATGAAGAGCTAAGTAGGCGGTGGATGTGGGGTTTTTTGTCGTTGTTTGTTTACCCTATACTGGTGCACTGCAGACGGAGTCTTGTCAAGAATACACTTGATGGAGAAACAACAATCATCCAGGCATAAGTTAAACCAAGATACATTCAACGACCACTTTATTGGTTACACTTTGGATGTGGTGGCTTACTTTTGCCTTTTATAATTTTGTTGAATCACTTTGATACAGAGTTGTCAGCTGTCCAACCATAACGCAACTCTGCCATTCCATCAGAATTCCAAGGTGCTATTGGATTGAGATCTGGTGGCTGTGGAAGATGACTTCAACTTTGTGTGTTTTCCTGCTTTAAAACGAGTCCACTGTGGTCTTAAGGTTGGCAACACGGCTCAGCTAGATTGGATAGTTTCACTGGCACAAACAAAATATCTCAAGAGACTTACCTTCAGGTTATGTGTGCTCAATCATGAAATTACCATTTCAAAGCGTATCTGCAATCAGGACTCATTTAAGTATTACACATTTTTCCAATCTCTTATTGTTCAATGTTTCTGAGCCTATACAAATTACACCCTCAGTTTCCTCCATTTGCCTGACTGTGGCGGTCAGCTTGGTAAGGATATGCTTCATACCATGGATATAATACGTGGTTATTTGAACCTTTGTTGCCTGTTGGTCAGTTTGAGCCCGTCTGTTTACTTTCTTTAGATGTAAGCATGCTTTCTCTTTTTCGGAACATTCTAGGTAAATCTAAATGATGGTCACAGAAAGCTTTTAGCTGCGGTCATGTGATTAGCTGAGTAATTATTTGTGACAAAAACAGTTTAACAGTTGCAGCCAACAAACTGGTCAGATAGTACGCAACTAATTTCAAGGGTCTCCTAATGTAGCCAAATTGCTCTTACCTACAAATATTTTGAGCCCAGACATAAACCCATGTACATACATCGACTGCATTTCAAGGCATTTATAAATGTAGTGAAGATGGTTTTTAATGAATTATCAATAACTATTTTGAAAAACATGTAAGTATCTTGCATTAATTAAATTTAATGAAAACTTTCAAACACACCATATCAGCCATTCATTAGTGTTCATGGATTGGTACGTTGGTTGTATTGTTTCCATTGTAAAACGCAGTATTCCGCACGCAAAAAAGTAAAGTATGATAGAAAAAAAAAATACAAGGCACAACATTTTAAAGCATTGAAATGAACATCATCTGTTTTAAGCCAATGATGGGGATCTGCCATTAAGTAACAACTCTTTTTTCCTTCTCATGGCCCAAACAAGTAACACATTCTCTTTCTTTTTTTGTAATGAAGCTCATTATGTCACAAAATTACTGATGAATGTTTCATCCATAAATCAAGTTTGTTGTGTGATCAAAGCTTGTTACCAAACAGGTCATAATCCACAAGGGCCACATTGGTTCTGGTTGGGTCAAGTTCCGGCATTCTTCTGTACATGTGATCCAAAGTGATACATCTCCCAGTCAAGTCATCCATTGTCTCTGCGCTCCTTCAGGAGGACATCTCACAGACTGAGCAGGAGGCTGAGATACTGACAAGAGACAGATCCTCTATTGATAAGGACACCAAAATACAACAGTTCTTTGTGTAACACTGTGGCGTCTTTGTGGGCACTGGAAGGTCCACGTGAGGAATGGGACAGAACTGGAGACAGACGTCCTACTAATACTGGATAGTTGTTGTCTATATAAAAAAAAATAGCTGTAATAGGAAACTTTGCATTTGTAAAAGTCCTCAAGTAACATAGAGTGGATTTTTGCTAATGCCAATACCAGTGTTTAAAAAACAGACAGGTAGCAGCAGATAATGAAAGCCAAATATTTTCAACTAATTTGAGCAACTTGGCTGTTCACTTAAAAAACGTAATTAAAATTGTATCATGAAACTGGTTCGTAGAAATGTAGTCTCGGTTCAGTATTAACCTATTCATAGTTTTTCCAAATCATTCGCTGAAAGCCCGCCAGTTTGGGGGATTTTCTTGTAGAGCCTAAATATATATATATATATATATATATATATATATATATATATATATATATATATATATATATATATATATATATATATATATATATATATATA
>JAVLVB010000513.1:2791285-2815611 GCA_032876305.1 Orestias chungarensis | reverse complement strand
GTTTATTGTTTCCCCGCTTGTTGTTGTTATTTTAGTTCCGCCTCCGCGCCCTTTGATTACGTCTCGCGTTGTTCCGTTGCCTGTTGTCTGTTGTTCCCTGTGTGGTTCCTTTCGTGTACTGTTCACCATTCTATCCCTCAATAAATATATTATCACTCAACTCCACCTCTGCTCGAGTCATTTAAAAACCATCCTGACACAGACAAAAAACATTAGAACAACAGAACAGGCAGAAGTGTTCATGTACAGTAAATTGTGAAATCCTGCATGTTCACTAGCTTGTTTTAACTCTTATGCATCTGAGTGATCAGCAGCCACTCACACCTGTCCTGCCTGTAAATTACGTTGTCACAGGCTAATGGTGTGAGCAGCCTGAACCGTCTTCAGTGCCGAAATGATTGACTTGGTGATAAATGGACCGCTTGTTTAGCTTAGTCTAGCATCTGACTTGAGGATGACACAAGGTCTGCTTCTCCACAGGGGTCACAAGACATCAGGGGACATCTCAGAGCAATCATTATATGAATAGACATCATACAGAGCAGTCAATGTCCTGAATGAGCAGATCACTACTTCACACAGACATTAACGGAGAGCTGGCCAGTAGCACAATTAGCAGCACTGATAAGCTTGCAGCCAGTTGGTTTGCATTGAGTTAAATGTTCATCCTGTGCATGTATGGTAGGTTAATTGATCTGACCAAACTGCCAATCAGATGTGTGTTTATGTGGTTTTCTGTCCCACACACCCACATGTTGGTCTATGACAGACTTACTGTCATGTGTGGACCAATTGTTGTGGAAAATTGAAATCTATTCCTAGGAAGATGCAAAACTGTTTTATGTCTTTTACATTTCTGGAGCTCTTATTCTGGTTTCATGGAGTCTTGAAACCTTAGAAATGGGATTTTATTCACTTCCAAACTCAGAGATATATTTTCCTTTGTATTTATCTGTTCTTTTATTTCTTTAAATCAGGGCATGATCTGTTGGTTTTTGAGATATTTTTGATTTATTCACGTTGGCTTCTTGTTTTCCATTTAGATTAGACAAAAATTAGGGATGGGTGTGGCCAGTGAAGACAAATCAAAATTGTGAGAACAAATACAATTAATTCAGCATTTACAACTAAAGTAATTAATAATTAACGGGAATCCCTTGTAATTATTGACTTGGCAATTAAACCTCATTTGGATTTGGATTTAACAAAAGCTGTTAGGTTGATAGAAATACTTTGTTTCCTTACTACCTGAAATAAACATATAAAAATAAAATGTCGTGTTTATCTTTAATAATATTGAAACTCTTAAAACCTTAAGAACATTATAGTCAGCTTTCTGTCTGTGTTTGAATTCAACTTTGAATGTGGTTTTAAAATGTAGAAAAAACTAACAGCAGCAGTTTCATTTTAGATCCATCACTAATCAGCCTGGCTTTGACATATTGATCTTGAAACCATTGCACCATAAAATAAAAACTCTTAACAAAACATATAATAGCAGTGCAGGTCAAAGGCACCACTCTTGGCACTCAAGCTCTTTTGCAGATTACACATATTATTTATAACAGGAATATATGGGTAGATAAATGCATTCCCATGATCCATTTATCTTTTGAATGGGCTTGTCCTCCTAAAGGGGAGTTCAGCTGAGAGAAAAGAGGGGACACATCAGTTCCAAATTAATCAGCCCCCCTCATTTCCTACTCTCCACCTAGGCAAACAGACGTCCGCTGGAGGGGGGGTCTGCTGCAGCACGGAGGGGAGAAAACCACACATTGTTCTGTGTTTCGTGAATATGGCAGCAACTCAGACTCTGGCTGTGTTTTGGCTTGGAGAGAAGAGAGAGTAGAAGGAGTATAGGTAAGAGAAAGAGAGAGAGAGAGAGAGAGAGAGAGAGAGAGAGAGAGAGAGAGAGAGAGAGACAGAAAGAAAGATGAGTAGGAGGTAAGAGAAGTTACAGATGTGATATATCATTAGGCTACGAGTTTGAGGAGGGGATGGTTAAAAGCAGGAGATGGTGGAATATGCTGGTGGACATATGAGGAGACAGGAAGCTCACAGATGACAGTGCAGTGGTATACCGGGCGCTGATCCAGACTTTTAGCCCCTGCGGGAAGAGTCTGTTTTTTTGCACTTTTTCATAGCCCTGTTTTTCTAGCTGCTTCCTAAAACCTTTAGTTATAATTTATTTTTATTTCACTCCCTCCTAATCTCTTTATTGTGCCACACTATTCAATAAAGTCTGTATCAGTGCCTGTCCTTGCTGGTACCCACAATCATATTACATTTGCTTGAGGAAAAAAAGAGGGAACATTAAGGACAACGCCCTTCAACCCACATTTGTTTTTCCAACAACTTGTGGCTCAGCATAGAGAAATAGCTCGATGTCACACTCCCATAGAGGTACATGCGGAAAAACTGAGTATTAAATAGGTTTAACTCAGTGACAACAAACACAATGCGGATTTCCCCAGAGACCCTATAAGCTGGATTTCTTGGAGACACTATTGTTTGCTTGTGGCTCTGCGTTCATAACGAAGCTTAACCTTGGATTCATATTCGAGTTACTACTATTTATATTGAAGCGTTTGTCAAAAATAGAAAGCAATAAATCAATAAATAAATTAATGACTAGAAGTCTTGGGTACTTGCTCTTTACAGTATTCGTAACTGTGTATTTACTCACTGAATGCTGTATTGGGAACAATAGGACAAATTCTTTGTAAACACAAATACCAAATTCGCCAATCAGAGGAAACTAGCATAGTTATGTTGTCATATTAATGCCACAAAAGATTAAGGCAGTTCTAAAATCTAAAGGAATCCTTATAATTATGTCGGCGAAAATAAAGAACGTAGTGAAATTTGACAGTAGAACCTTTAACTTATTTTGCAACCATATTTTGTTGTAATTAACGTTCATATTGTTGTAAAGAAAAATGGTGGACATCCCTGATCTGTCTGACAGGACGAAACAACGAACATATGACGTTGATCATATGATCAGCTAATAGTAGTCAGCGCAAATGAATGTTGTAGGATTTTAAACAGGAATGCTCACAATTATACGTAAAATCCAAATCTCGAATCGTGTTGCAGAGGATCATGAGGGAAACTAAGTTATTGGCCCATAAATACGTGACTTTTTACACCACAGTACAACCAAAACCAGCCCTGGTGAGCCACTACATTGAATACTTGCAGCTGCCTGCTAATGAAGGCACATGCACAGGCAGGCCCATCTTAAGCTTGGCAGGGAAAAGCTAAAGGATTTAGGAAGGCTGGGTCATATGAGACCAAAACCGAACTCTTTGGCATCAGGCCAGCCTTATGTGTTTGGAAAAAGAGAAAGGTGAGACCCAGCGGACACCATCCCCACAGGCAGTGGCAACATCATGCTTTGAGGCTGCTTCTCTGCTAAGGGTTCATGTTAACTTCACCTCAGTGGAGTCTAAAACCTTGGATGATGAAACAATATTGGTTATATGTAGCCTATTTTCTACGTGTTTTGTCTTCAGGTGTTGGTGTGCTACACTCTCCTGGGAATCTCTCTGGAGGCTTGTCCCTCCGTCTCTGTGGGTCTCACATTAGGAATTGACTGCTATTGGCTTGCTAACTTAATTTTTGTTAAAAAAAGGACCTGGTTCTAAACATGAGCCAGCTGCTTCGCATCTCTCAGCCCCCTAAAGTTTTATTAATCCCTGAATTTTTGATGGTTTTTGTCTGTAAGTATTGAGATCACATCTCTTTGCCTATCTAGGTGAGGATAGACAACCATATTCTTTATCGAGGTCTCTCTTGTTTTTATTAGTGGGTGATGTTGTTGTCTTCTGGTTTGTAATTTTGTTGAGCAGTTTGAAACCAAATTGGGACTTCTCTTTTTTTAAACTCTTGTATCCATCATTTCTCTTCTTGGGTTAAAACAAGAGAATCTTCTTCCCATACAATACAACAAAATATAACAATCAGTTAACAATATTTCTTCATTCCAATTAATTGACTATGCATGTTAAAATATTCTGTGGGTATGATTTTTGTTCTGGTCCAGTTCAGCATAGATCGTCTTTATCCTGGACGCTCACATGTAAAAACCTTTGCTGCTACAATCACCATTTATGAAGTCTGAGACGCCATTATGATGCTAATTCCACAAGAGTCCCTTTTCCATCGACCTGGGCGGTTGTGTACCAACAATGTGCTCTGAGAGTTATTTGTGTTATTACGAAGAATAGAAAGGAAATGCCAACATGGCTCTCCATTCATAGATAATCAATTTGAGTTCAGAGAGATTTTACTGAAAGGTGTTTTTGTTTCATGAGGTTAATTTAAAAAAAGTAAAAATAAAAACACACATAATCTCCATAACTGATATTTGATTTAATGTTTTGTTTTGTCTTTATTCATTTAAAGCAAAAGCATATATAAAAAAAAATAAGAAACCATAGCATTATTATGGACTTAGGCCTAGATATTAAAGTCCAAATAAAGCTAATAATTAAATAAGCCACTAGCAATGTAAAACCATTCTCAGAGTATATACTGTCATGTTTTCTTTGAAAAAAGGAAACTGGTGCATGCCTTTATTATAAGCATTTGTTAAGATGGTGTCTGATTAAACAAAACGCTGCTGAGTCCTGGCCAACGCGAGCAAAATGTATCACAATACATGCATTCATAGATCCTTGTAATACCTCCCTGTTTATAAAGTAGTAGCTTAAGAAATTTGTTTTAATTGTTTATAATTTATTGCAAAGTTTCTCATAGATCTTACATTACGACTTAATTTCTGTCAAAAATCCTCAGAAGTCAAAATCTCCAGTAATTCAGACAAAAACACTACATATCAGGAATAGATCTGACATTTGTCATCCACATTTATTTATTCTTTTTGAGAATATACCCTTTTGAATTTGTGATGTATTTTTAAGTTTAACCATTTTAATTATTTTTTTATTTATTAAAAGTCTCTGTGGCTTTTACGATTGCTTAATTGCAGCAAATAATATTAGTTTAGGATTTTGAATGCTTTTTAAAATGACACAATTTAACAGCTTTTATGTCTGTACTGGGAGTTGTCTAAAAAGGATGTCTCCTTTCTCACCCCTTCTGTCACGGTCAACATCTTAAAAACAGTGGCTGCTGTTTTGCTAACCATAATGATAAAGACAAGAGAAGAAATGCCTGCATGTCAAACAAAGGGCTTTTCCCACATTAATTCAAGAAGGTTGAATTAAATTTGACCAGACCTGGTTTTTTATTCTTTTTGGGGGGTTTCATTCTTCATTTTGAGACCCGAAAAAGATTTGAACGCAGCTCTGTGATCTGTCTTGATGCAGGAGGTTAATGTGTGTCGGTGCTCAGTTGTCAGATGTAATTGAAGGGAACAGCTTAAGAAAATGAGGTGGCAGAGATGAGGCCTTTAATTAGATGATGAACAGCAATGAATTAGAATCAATGCTCTCATTACCCACTGCAAAACTGGAGCAGCACAGCAGTGAACACGTAGGAAAACTTTCACAACCCTGAGATGCAGTTACCATGTAAATTGAGATTTTAAACAGGGGTGGCTTCTTGTTTACCTCATTACTGAGCCACGGCATATGAGGAGCCCATATATTTATGCATTCATTTATTTTTTTGTATTAATTTGCGGATTTCCTGGTGGAATGTTTGCTCTCATACACTCAGAGGCCTCATTATTCCTGAATATTGTTCTCTGTGTTACAGGTTCAATAAGCCTGGCAGAGGAAAACTCCATGGAGCACTACCCCCATCTGGTGGTGCTTGTGAGTACAATAGCAAATACAGTTAAGAGTGTTATAGTTTATCCAAATTAATTCAAAACTAATCACATTCTTAGCTTTCCAATTTTTTCACTTATAGACAAATGTAACAGAATTTTATTTACAGTTATTTGGATTATCACACATTTGAAATGGCCCATTTGATTCTAACCATATTCATGCAAATGTAGAAGAAAAACATATTTGTCTTTGACTGAGAAGTTGGAGCAAGGGAGCAAAATGTCCATGTGCCTGAAATGAGTGGAAACAACTAAATACTCAATAAAAAGAAATTAATAATCTGTGAGGATGTGTTTGTACGGAAGCGCCAATAAAATACTTAAACATGATAAGGTTTGGACATGTTTGAGCAACTTTTCTTCTACTTTGCCACAACAAGGTAGGTTCAGTGTTTTTCATGCTGAAAGATTTTTTTTTGACAAAAAGGCTTTTTAAATAAATTTTTTAAAGTATTAACAAGCCTAACTGTAATTTGTTCTGCATTAAAACTGTTGTATTCAGGGCCAATTTCATTTTAAACAGAATACCAAGTACACAATAACTGTTGTTAGAACACTATACCTGATTTTAAACAATTAAAACAATGATTACTATTAATCTGGTTATTAGAAACAACCGATAGATTGTGGAGTTTTTGTGTTTAATGTTAGTCCCTGGGATTTGTCCTGCTTTTAGGTTTACAGGAGTAAACTGAAGTCACATAAACTGCAACAATTATGCGGCTGTCACTGAAACAATCAATGGGATGGATTTATATTTTACTACAGTTACCTTTAATCAATTAAACATTTTTACCTGTAACATGCATGTTAAGCTGTTACTGTGCTTGTTTCGAACTCTTCAGGATCTTTTTTTTATTTCCTATGTGAAACCCGATTTCACCCTGGTGCAAGCAATGAAAAAGACGAGGATTTTAGTAGATGATAATGATGTTCTGCCTCAGCTATTTGCTTCAGTGGTTTTCACCAAATGGGGCTTCATCATGTTTGATGGCCAACATTTATTTTCCTCTACCATTGAACAGAAACCCACCACAGTTTTGTAAACTCACAATGTCACATTCACAGTCCACTTCCATGGTTCACACTATAATTTGATACCGGGATGTTGTTTTTAGTGAGTTAGAGAAATTGTGGTTTTCAATCAAATCTGAAGCTAGTACGCTGCCTAAAGCAATAGCAGATATCTGCAGTATTCAGCAAAAGAGCCCAGAAACCATTGTACCTGCACAAATGGATGTGTCAGTGAAGCAGAACAACAAAAGTCATTTTCAAAAGGCTCAAACAAAATCAGAGGGTATAATAATGGATTTATTGAAGGGAGGCTGTAAAATAACCATTTTCTTTTAGGTTGGCCATGTTTACAGCAATGGGAAGTGACAAAAGGTAGAATGCAATAGACCTGATTTATATTAAAGATGGTAACTCTTGGTGTTATAAATCAGTTTGTTTCATAGCTGACACTGTAAATATGTATTTTAACTTTAGAAATAAGCATTAGATCCTCATAAACTAAGTTAGACAATTAACCCGCCTCTGGCAGTTCCCTTCATACAGCATACTTTAAACCCAGAACTGTAATCTGTGTACATCAAATGGCTTAGAAGACATTTCAAAACAACCTTATTATTTGCTTTTTATTGTCTAAGCTGTTGTTTCAGTCAACAGCTGGGAGGCACCGAAGGGGACATTGAAAGCACACTTGCAGAAATGTCATCACAGCTTAAGTTCAAAGTGAAAATAGAACCTTTTCGGCAGTAACTCTCATATATTTCTGAAATTTCATCTGTCTAGTATGAATTAAATCAAAAGAGACACATAATAATACATTTATTTGTTTTGCAACATAAAAAATGTTTTACACAAAACACTTTGAAACTAAAACTATACAGCTTTTACATTTTGATTGGCCCCATCAGCCTGGAGCTCCTAAAGATAGAATTCGTTCTTCTGGAGCAGCAGAAATAGTGGTAAACATTGCCTGTAACCGTTTGAGACTTGGTCAATTTTCAGCCACAATTGTTGATCTCAGCCACAATTGTTGATCTCCTTTATTGTGAACGACTAGAACAGATTCATGTCTTTTCCAAATAATGTGTGTCTTTGCTCTTGACACCTACATGCTTTTTTCAAGGGTGTTATGAAGTACAGAGAGAACACCTCATAGAAAAAAAAGGTATCTAAGGTTTGTCTCTGAACTTTGTGACCTTTGCTACATGTCTTCTGTCTGTTTCAAGTGTGTTTACTGAATAATTACCACATTATTTTTATTAATTAAGAGTGTCTGTGAGAAACGTTTCCAAGTTTTGCCACATATTATCTTATGTAATTTGGTCTGAACTTTGGACCATCCTAAAACAAACATATGAGGCTTTTTGTTTGAATGCTATCTTGCACTACCAGTTCTGGTGGAAGCAATACAGTAGGATTGCTTTTGTGCCCCATTCTTTCCTTAAATGTACAAATTAGTTGATGCCTAAGACAATTGATTGTAATAGATTTTATTTAGAGTCTTGTATCATTTTCTTTCCCCCACAGGAGTTTGCATTTATTATTTTTTGATGATCAGATTTAAAAAACATACCCACAACACACTTATTTTGGGGTCCTTAAATGACAAATGTTAAAACAAAATGGTTGGGATACCTTTTAAGTCACAACCTGGTTGCATAATTTGTAAATAAATGCTGTAAAGGTTTGTGTTTGCAGGCGTTCTATATCCATGACTTCGCCTCGGTTGTTAGAGTCCCTCGGCTGCTGGAAGATCAGAGGGTTTATAATAATTTGCGTCTGAAACTCCCCGAGGAAATGAGGCCCAGAAAGATGATCAAGAAATGGAACTAGTTGGCTGAAAGGTGCATAATTTATTTGTTTATATAGTTTTTTTGGCATTAAACTTTTGCAGTTAAACGCAAATAACTCTGAGTTATGGGACAGCTTTTTCTCAGTTATACTCACTGAATGCCTGGTTTTACTCTGGTTATAGTCTTCGTATTGTTACTTCCTATATTTATATGGCTAGAACGCATCAGGGTTTGTAACAGTAAACAATCTGCTTCTTGGTGTGGTGCTTCAGCATTATTGAGAAAACAGTCTGACTCTGACTTTGCCAGAATCTGTTATTAAGGCTATTAATATTAAGCCCGAGACATTAATCAAAAACTTCAGGCGAAGGTACGCACTGGAACCTCAGTTGGCTTGTATGAACCTTTCTAACGTCTAATTTCTGTTCTTATCAATGTACAGAGAGTCTGCTGACTTAGATGATACAGAAATAAAGGATGACCCAGTAAAGAATCGTGAAGCTTGGTAAAACCTGCAGTGGTCAGTAAATGGGCAAAACCACAAAGCAACTCGTTACAATGGAACCAAGAATAAGATTTAAGTGATAAAATGTTCTGACTCTAGTTAAACAACAACAGGATAATACAGCATAAAAAACTTGGAGGATATGCTAAAAAAGGCTTATAGTTTTACCAAGTATTACACAATAAAAGAGGTTACTGAGATCCAGTAATACAATTAGTCTATAATTGTCTTTAGGATTACATTTGTCACTCAGTTCTTTCATTGAAAAACAACATTTTTACTCCACATGTTTACCATGAACTCCTCTCTCATTTCAATCTATTTTGTTGAACTCTGAATAGCTCAGTGCAAAAGTCATTCATCTTGATCTTATTTCTTTTATAACTTAGTAATGAAAATAGTTTTAAGAGTGTTGACCTGGTTTCGTAAGACTTGCACGAGGTTGTGAGTCACAACAAGAAAGCCCCTTTTTAGCATTCTGACATCTTCATGACTGGTTACTATTTCTGGAAAATAAGACCAAAACATATTTCTCACTTAATGCAAGCTGAACATTGTTGCACCCAGCGGTTCTGTCAATAATACTGCGGTAAAAATCAGTGAACATGCCCAACAGACCAACAGACTCCTCGGATTCTCACTGTTGGACTGAAGCAACTCACTTTTCACTTCCACAGCAGCTAAACTTTTCTCGAAAAAATAAATAAAAACTAATCAGAAGAAATGTCACACAACAGAGAAAAGTCACTCACCCTTCCTGTGACTTGTGAGCCACAGATCAATAATATCCTAAGAAAATAACATTTTTCTCACTGATAACAGTTCCAGTAAAACAGTTATAGAAAAACTAAAAAATAAATCTCTCCAAAATGTTTCCACAGATAGGGGGATTGTTTTTAACAGCATTGCCTGATTGAAACACTCCAGATAAGAATCTTACGCCTTCTTTTTTATGTTTGTCATACAATGGATTGAGTATAAACCCCAAAATCCAGCAGATTCAAGTGTCCTTATCTCTGAATGTGGACTGAAAAAAGATAGTCACAGTTTGTTGTAACTGCCTAATTTGAGGACAATCCCTTTTCAACGTTGCTAATTCCAGTATTAGGCACATTTTGACTCCTGAGTGAATACAGATGCACAAATCTACCGTAAAAGAAGTAAAATAAAGGTCAGTGTCCATCATTTTTGTTTTGCTCGTCTGAGATTTTCCTATTGTTACATATGCATGATTTTCACTTTCATAGGCAGATAAGTCACATGAGATTCTCAGTTTTTCTGTCTGCTGGCCTGTGGGCGATAGGTTGCTGTGTAAGAATCCATTCACAGATTGTTTTAGATTGAATTTGTCTTAGATATTGGAGTACTTTCATTTTCACATTTTCATTTTCTATATATTTCATTAGATATATACAGCAAAAACTGACCTCTTCATACAAATGCATTTTATATTCTTAGCTATGAATTCAGAAATTCTAAATAAAAAGAGAACACATGACTTTAAGCACTATCAACACCCATGCATAAAAAAACAGATTACTTCCCAATCTAGACCACACAGATACTGATGTGCAAATTAATTTGACACATTTTTGCAACAAATAAAATAAATGTTCATAATAAGAGTTGACTGAATTTACTGGCCTTAATTCTGACTATAGCCACATTTACCCAACAGCACAAAATGCTGCTCGCAAGGAAATTTGAGATCAAGTGCCTTGCTCAATGGCAAACCCACACCAACTAAAATGTTTTTAGTTGGTAGAGAAAATGATGTGATAGTTACCAAAAACTACCAAAACTGATGTAATTCAGTGCGATTTACAGAGGAATGCACATATAAACTGTAAAGTTATTACATAACCCTGCAAATCTGTGATAGAAAACACCCTTTCTGGTTCAGGCACGTTAGATTTTATAGTTGCACAACATCCGAAATGAGTTTCCCTTTAACATTCATACTTTGGTTTTCCAGTGAAATTAGTATGCCTAATTATCAACACTTGGCATTTAAAGAAATCAAATAATTTAGCAAGCAATGAAGCTAAACCATTAGTGTACATAAAGCAAAAATGAACCTATGTTACCGGTGAGAGCTGTTGACACTGTGCAGAGGTGTTATTTTTTATTTTAATTTAATTACCATTGAATGCTGCTGTCCTTGTTTTTGTGCAGGGGTGTGTTAGGTGTGTGTTGGACAAACAATATTCTTAGATGGAAAGTTGAGCTGAAAAGAAAAGAAAGGTTTTCTAAGTTAGACCATTTGTTCTACTTTTTAAACATTTAAAACAGAGTTGATCTCACTTTCACTTGTTGTTTATAGATGCCAACTCCACTAAACCAAACACCCTGTGCTACGCTGTCTTCTTTTTCACACTGTGTTCACATTACATGATATCAGCAGGGAAAGCTTGGCAATCTATTTGATCTCGGCATGCCAGAGCACAACGCAGCATAAATTGGTGGGAGTGGGAGACCCAGGCGGAGGATGAACATTTTTTTAATCCAACTAAACTGTGCTGATCATGAATCTCCATGAAAAATGTCAGGGTTATTTATTCTTATAGGGAGGCTTAAACTACGTGTAGGTATCAAAAGAACAGCACTAAGCTTGTTTAACTCTTATTTGTCAAATAGATTCCAGTTTGTACATGCAAATTACACATAGTGTTTTATTTACACTTTAAGGTACTTGTGCAGCACCAGAGGCTTACATGATTGGCCTCTTTACCAGATCTAGATACTTACGTTCATCATCAGAAGGCATTCTATACCTTTTTCCTTTAATGCTGACAATACTTTAAATCCTGAGGAATTTGATCTAAATCTTTTACTTTTGAATTGCGAAAAGACAAAAGTTTGTGACCGAACCTCAGAAAAAAAAAAAAAAAGCTTAGATAATCCTTTAAACTTGTTGGCTTCCAGGAATAAAATAAACAACATTGGTGTTATTTTTAACCAAGATGCATCAATAAAATCCCATATCAATCAATCAGACTATCAAATACTTCATTTATCATTTTACTCATTTAACTGCGGAGCTGTTGTAGATGGTGATGGCTGTGGGCAGGATCGTCTGTAGCGGTCTGTTTTACAGCTAAGCAGAAGAAGCCTCTGACTGAAGAGACTCTGTTTTCCAGTAAAAGTCTCATGAAGAGGATGTTCAGGGTTGTCTATGATTTTCTTGATTTTTTCTAAAATCTTTCTTTCCATCATCAATTCCAGAGATTCCACATTTGTCCCTAGAACAGACCCAGCCATCTTTATCAGGTTGTTGAGCCTTTTTAGGTCCCTTGCTCTGACGCTGCTAACGATTTTAGCTTCCTCAGGAAGTAAAGTCCACTCTTATTTTAGACGCTTCACTGTTGCGTCTCCAGTCCAGTCTGTTGTCCAGATGAACACAGAGGAATTTGTATTCCTCTACCATCTCTACTTCATCTCCCATGATGGAAATAGGGGTTGATCTGACCCTGTTTCGCCTGAAATCTACAATCATCTCTTTTATTTTGTTCAAACTTAAGATGAGATGATTGTTCCCACACCATGACACAAAGCCCTCCACAACAGTGGAACCTTCTCTTGGGTAAGACTTAAGTTAAAGAGGTGTTGCAGAATCCCACAGAGCTGCTCTGCACAGGCCTTCAGGCCTTTGTTCCGGTTCAGTCTCCCCAGCTACTTCTTCATCTGACCTCTAGACACAGAAAAGTGGGAGGAGGAAGGGGCAACAGCATTTCCTGATTTGGTTAAAGACGAACTTGTGGAACCAGAAGAGTCCATGACTGAGATAGAGGATAACACATCTGAGGTTTGACTGGAAAGCTGTGGGTCGAGGGAGGGTGGGATGTCTGGTTGGCTGGGTGCAGGAGGAGATGATGATGAGCTTTTCCTGAACTGAACCTGTTGAAGAACTTGTTTACCTCATTTGCTCTATCAAACAGGTCTGTCTGACTTATTTCTTACTAATTGAGAATTTTGCCAAAACTAACAATAACAATAACAATCTGGGTGTGATGCTGAAAAATCTGGTCCATGCATTTGTTATTTTATGGCTGGTCCACAAAATGCAGTTAAATGATTCAGCTGCTCCAAAATGCTGCAGCAACAGTTCTAAAAAAACAGAGACATAACGTCTCCCCTATTTTAGTTTCCTTTTATTGGCTACCTATAAAACCCAGAATGAAATGTAAGATTCCCCTTCTTGCATGTAAAGCCCTCAATAATCAACTTAATCATGCATCAGAGATGCAATTAATGTTATTAACAGGGATGTTTACTGTTGGTTCTTGGAATCTCTAGACGTAGAAATCTGACCACTTTTTCTCACTTTGCTTTTTTTATTTAATTATTATTACTTTCTTTATTTAACCAGGTTAAACCCCATTGAGATCTGGATCTCATTTTCAAGAGGGACCTGGGCAGAAGTCTGCAATACGCAGCAACCTGGTTACAAACTAAAATCAATTAATACATATGCACAAGTGTAAAACAATAAAAACAATTTAAACACAGTGACATTGTTTCATAGAATCTTGTTGCTAGTTCCTTCTTCTATCCAGTTTGCATTAGTTGCTAAACTTTATTTTTATGTTCAGTGTTTTTTTTTCTTTCCCCAGTAGTAGTTACACTCGCTCTAGCGTTCTGTTAAGTGTGACTCCTTTCCTGGAGGGTGACATCGGCTGAGATGGTGCTGCCAGCAGCCCAATGTTCTACTTTAATGTAACAGGTAAATAAATCTACATCCTTTCCTCTGCTTCTATTCTGCTTCTATTTGGGTTTCCTGTCTTCTCAAACTCCCAATCAGTCGTGGGGCATGGTCGCTCCTATTGAGCCGGGTTCTGCTGGAGGTTTCATGCTGTTTTTCCTCTCCAAAGTTGCTCCAAGCATGCTAAGTGTGAGGAATATCTGTAAAGTCAACGAGACAAGGCCAGCTGACGCTGCCTGCTGGTCTGTTTCTTTTGCATTACATTCTTTTAATATTAATTGTTTCTCTACACTTTTGTCCAGTGCGATTGCTTCAAAGTGCTTTATCAATAAAGCTATGCAGCAATGCAGAATATGTTAATGAGAGAGGGATGTGCTTCTGAAGGTTGATTAGGAAAATGAATAACTTTGATTTTTATGAAAACATACCGTGCAAACTTAAAAACACACTTTGAGATTCCCAAACCATATCTGACCAGGAATTGTTTGAGTTGTACAACAGAGGAGTACCCTCTCCCAACACTGCTATGGCTCATTGAAATCTTGTCTCTCTAGAAAAATACAAATCTGACGTAATTATGGTGAAAATGATTTAGAAGAATAAAGACTGCAGGTCAGAGTATCCGTAGATGACACTAGGAAAAAATGCTTGTTTACCTGTTAATAAATATAAATCATAACACTTTGGCTTTTGAAAAATCTTACAGAAGCTACCATAAACCTGCATGTTCTAACCATATTAGTAATGTAAATAAATGAGGATGTAATGTAAAAAAAAAAACATAAAACATTTTCCTTAATACTTGATTTTCTTTTTCAGATCATCGTTGTTTTTTGGTGGAGTCTTCACCTCTAGGCTCAATAAACCCTGTCCTCATTTTTCTATTGTTTACTGTTTCAACTGTATAAAGTGTCCTGTTTGGTATGACATGCATGCGTGTGGCCAAGAGTTTCTCCACTCTGCTTATCGTGCTTGTTCGAGGCTGTAGTGTCGCACACAGGAGAAATAACTTCTGTACACAGATTTAACTGAGCTTTCATCTAAAACCACAAAGAACAGGCCCTTAGTGAGCTGTCTGAGTTTAACACGGGAAAACTATTTACATAAACTACAACTGGGAGGGAATTGAGCCAGGTCATTTATTTGAAGACATACATTTTTACCATTTCATTTATCTGGAGCTCCTGACAAATGTATGCCTAAGTGTGTGTGGACACCTTCATCTGTTTTGTTCTTTTTTCATCTACCGTCTTCTAAAGTTGCCTCAGTGTCTTAAAAGCTGATCTCAGCTACTTTTAAATAACTTTGCTTTTACACAATAGTGGGTCACAGTATGATTATATGAAAGTAACCGAGAGGGATTAGATGTTAATTTTATAAAATTCGAAACCTCATTGACCTTTGAATGAAAATAATGACTAGAAAGGATGTAGCCCGACCTTTAGCGCTTAATTGCTTAATAAATGCATATGCATAGAACTGAATTAAAAGAGCAATGAGTGTTGCAGTTAAAGTCTATTAACACTTCAGTATTTCATCTCTGTAGTCACCGTCTGGTGATCGGTGACAGGTACTGCTGCTATATGTCTCCTTTCAGAACATTCCCTCTCTCATTTCAGGGAAACTGCTGCAGCTGTATCAGTCTGGTTGAGAACTTGGATGAGCTATCTTTAAATCTTTCTCCTTTGAACAACTCAAAGTCAGAGAACATGTCAGATCATCCCTTTAAAGGCAGCTGAAAATTTTTTTTTATATTCCATTATAAAGGAACAGGAACGGGTATAGAAATACGTTTTTTAAATTTAGGTTAAGCTTCGGGTGCTAATCATGAAAATCTGCTCCAGCTGCATGTCAGGAGAATCTTATTAAGAAACAAGAGGTCAGGAAAGTGTTTTGAAGGTGATTTTACATCCTTTGGATATATTGGCTACTGCCTTGAATCTTTATCACAAACCTCCCTGCTTATTATGTGGATATTGTACTAAAGGAGAGTAATAGATGGTTTTACATATTTTACATACACATATATAAGGTATGAAAATAATGTCACATAGACAAATCTAAGGAGTATTGGCTACATTTCTACACTTCCCTCAACTCTGACAACCTTAAATGAACACCAGTGTAATCAGTTGCCTTCATTAGTTTCCTTATTATTAAGTACAGTCTTACTGTGTGTGACCTAATCAAAGTAGAGATACATTTGTGAAGGACACACAGGTTTGTTAGAGAACATTGGTGGACAAAAAGCATTTGTCATGTTTTTCGTCTGTGAAATGGATCCAACTGCTGAGATAGACGGAAGTAAGCTGGGTATGTTTACAACAAACTATGCAAAACCGGTTAGGGAGAGTACACGGACATGAGGTTACAGAATACATGCAGAGGAATGACCAGTGGGACACATAAAAATGCTGCATGGAACAATAAAAGAATCCAGACCTTTTTTCAATTATTATTTTTTTATTTAATACTCAAATTGAGTAAACATTTTTAATTTGGATT
Organism: Orestias chungarensis; assembly: GCA_032876305.1. Classification (NCBI taxonomy): domain Eukaryota; kingdom Metazoa; phylum Chordata; class Actinopteri; order Cyprinodontiformes; family Cyprinodontidae; genus Orestias; species Orestias chungarensis. The sequence continues at coordinate 2,799,292 of JAVLVB010000513.1, read as the reverse complement.
GTAAGATGTAAGATGCGAAGTTACTAAAGTGTCTAAATGCGGGCACAATCTCTCTAAGCCTGTTATGGCGTCAGGTTTATCCTAAGCCTTTCTCACGGGAATTAAAGCCCCATTGTTAACAACTTCCTTTTTTTCTTTTTTCTGGCAATTTGGACTCCAAATGCGAGACCATAAACTTATCAAAACAGCTGCAAACTACGTTGGCAAAGACACTCATCCTCACTTTTGTGCTTCTGACACACACACATACCTGTTCATATCAACAGGACACTGTGGTTTCAGTTTATATGGTGACACACATTACCTCAGAGCTTCCTCCCTCACATAGCCCTCCCATAACAGCCCTCCCTGTGTCCTTGCACTTCGCCCCTCCCTTTGTCAAGTAACAACAGGCAAACTTTAGAAGTCCACACCCCTGCACAACCACTGCTATGCACATGCTGCTGCCATTTACCTTGAACAGCTTAGATGAGAACGGGGTTATCCCTGTGGGACATGTTTTCTGGTTTTATTGAGCAAAAATGATTTTTGGTTGTGAAAGGCTTTGCGTTTTGAGATGGGAATCATCCTAGCGTGTGCGACTGTATGGAGTGTTAACAAGGAGTGGCTGTTTGGTTGTTTCTCAACACTTGGAGTGTCAGAGGTAAGGAGTCAGGATACTGTGGGAGTGATCATCTGTTGCAAAAACCATTTCTGTCACTCTAATCTTAACACTGACATCTTCCCTGTTGGCTACATCATTTCTCACCTCCAGTGAGGATGGACCTGACTTTGTGGCAGTACCAGTTCAGGATCATAATGCTGGGGGACTCCACCGTAGGCAAATCATCCCTGCTAAAGCGTTACACTGAGGACTTGTTTTTGGAGTCCATCAACCAGACAGTGGGTGTAGATTTTTACGTTCACTTCCTGGAGTTGGAGCAGGGGGTCAGGGTCAAGCTGCAGTTCTGGGACACAGCTGGGCAGGAGAGGTTCAGGTAAGAGTCACGCGACGTTTGACTTAACACTTCTCTGTGGGGCAAACTTTAAGCTGTGCATTTAAAATGACCAGTCACTGTAGTAGGTACACCGTGCCACAACAGGCTGGATTCAAAACCCTCCTAAGTCTTTGTGGCGTGTAAGTAAAAAAGGTGATATTTGGTCAATATTATCAAGATGGCATCACAGAGTTGCTGCAGATTTTCCAACTGCACATTCATGATGTTACTCTCCTGTTTCGCCACATACCTTAGATGCTCTGTTAGATTTAGAGCTGGTATTTGTGAAGACCTGTAATGTTCAAGAAACCAGTTTAAGATTATTCAAGTGACGTTATTTTCTTGGAGGCATCAGACGATAGGTTTACTGTGATCAACATCGTCAACAATGATTCTCAGGCTGGTTGTGGCGTTTAAACAATGATATTACTAAGTAAATATCCACCACATCATAAGAGCACCACTTCCATTACTGCTGAAATAAAGCAGGTTGGATCAGTACTTCCATCTTTATATCAAATTCTGACCCTACCAGCTGAACGTTGCAGCCGAGCAACCTTGACCGAATGACATTCTCATTTCAATTTGTTATTTTTCAATGATGCTGCTGTAACCCAGCTGTGTTCCAGCCACCATGGCAGCTATTTCTGTCCTTCTGTCATTTCAAATCCAGACTACCTATTCTCCTCTGACCCGACCAACTGATTTATTTTTGTTTTCAAACAATTTACTACAAACCAAAAGGATCGTCAGTTTCTGAAGTACAAAAAGTTATAATAATAATAAAAACTTGCCACAAGCAAATACCTTTACTGCATCATTCAGATTTTCATCCCTTGTCCAGATGTAAAAAAAGTTGCTGCCTTGGTATTTCCTGATTCCATGTTGATGTTACTTAGCAACCTGTTGCAAGCAGTACCTAATAAAATGGCCAGTGAGTGCATTCTAAGCTTATATGAAACTTGTGTAACCATCAGACCTGCAGGTCTGACCCTGTTTTCTTTCATGAGATAGCAATCTTAAAAACAACAACAACACTATTCTCATTGTGAACATCCCAGAATAGTGGGAGTACATGCAAATACAGTGCACCAAACAAACTACTCCAGCCACTCCACTTGCTTCCAAGCTGTTTGTCTGCGTTTGCTTTCAGCCATCACCGGCTCAGTGTGCAACGTCTACAGGAATGCAGTCGTGCAATTCTGCCGACTGGCGTCTTTCTCTTCGCTGAATATATTTAAAGGAAAGAAGCCTGTTTCATCCAGCCTCTGTGAATGAACTGTGACAAACTGCACACTGTGCCTGTTTGCTTCAGCTGTCCAGCCCCACAGAGTCAGCTAAAAGAATTAAAAATGAGACGTGTGTTTAACGAAGGAGTAAAGTTGCACCAGGGAGAGGATGTCTTACTAAGGCTGGTGTTAAAAACATTGACTCATGGGGAGGAGGGGTGTCTACAGTACATACCTGCTGATGGTTAAACACAGCAGCTATCAGCCTCTAACAAAGACACTGATTCTTTTTCTGCTTGCTTATCTGAGAGAATGTAACTCACCCGACGCAGCTCAATGGAGAACATCAGATAAACTTTGGACTTTCTATTTCTATTTAAAGATTTGAGAGGTTTTTGTGTGTTAAAAATCTAACAACCACCACGACTCACTGTATTTCTTTTTTCTGTGCTTTAACTTCTCCTTTTAGATCAGTGACCCGTTCCTATTATCGCAACGCTGTCGGAGGCCTGCTGGTGTTTGACATCACCAGCCGGCCATCCTTTGACCACATTAAGGAGTGGCACGCTGAGGTGTGCGAGCGAGTGCAGCCACAGAAGGTTCTGTTCGTGCTGGTGGGTCAGAAGATTGACCGGGACGCTCACGGGGAGAGAGCCGTGAGCCAGGAGGAAGCCTGGAAACTGGCCGCTCAGCTGGGGATGCCCTACGTGGAGGCCTCCGCCAAGACGGGACAGAATGTGAGGGAGTCGTTCGAGCTCCTCGCCCGACGGGTCTACCAGGGTCTGATAAGCAGCGAGATAGAACTGCAGGAGGGCTGGGATGGAGTCAAATGTGTTGCGCCACAGGCGCTGCACTCGCAAAGGAACAGCGAAGCCAAACCCACATCAGCGACCGAGAACAAAAACAAGTGCTGTGGGTAAACACTGGACTGACATATCACTTCTGCTACCCTAGGAGTAAAACTGGCTTATGGCAAATTAGATTTATGGTGGCGATGGGATGTGTAAGCATCCTAAAACACTTTCAAAATGTTTTTTTGCATCTCAGTTGTGTGGAAAGTCTTAAACCTGTACAATTATATTACGTATACTATGTACATTGAACACATAGGACGCCACAATGACAGTTTTAGAATATATAACATTTGCTGAGAGCACCAACAATCTGACATTTATAGTGAGTTACAAACATTTTCATCCCCCTTGGACTTGTTCACATTTCCTAGGTGAGAACTGGTAACCCAGCCTTAATTTTGGCACCTCTCAGCAGGTTCTTTTCTATCAGGATTGTTCTGTATTTAGCTGCATGCGTACATCTTCTGATAGCATGAAGGTGAGCCGTTGTGTCAATATAAAGGTAGAATAATCAGAGCTCCTGGTAAGATCTTCAAGGTTCACTTTGTTGTTTTATAACTTAGCCGTGCTTTAAACTTCACCACAGGTTCATCCCTGAGCTGCCTGTTGTGCTCGTTGGTCTCCGTTGATGATTTTTGTTCACAAACCTCTGAGGCCTTCATAAAACAGTTGGATTCTTACTGACCCTACCTACTCGTCTTGGTAACGAATGAAGTCATTTGTTTCTTCTGTTTTTATTTTTTTATTATTATTTAAGAGTTTGAGATTAAAAGGAGGTTAATCTTTACACACACACAACTTTTTAAATGCGCGTCTTCAAAAACATCTATTACTTTCCAAGCATTTATAACATGACAAAATGTTAAGGAATTAAAGGCATCTGAATACTTTTGAGATTCATTGTACATTTCTAAGTTTAGCAGATTTAATAATCAATGACTCAGGACTTTTTTTGCCTTGTCTTTACAGAAATGTTATAAAGGGCATCTTTGTTGTTATATTTCATGATTAATCTTAAGGTTCATCCTTGAAAGGAAAAGTCTACAAAACTGCAAATTAAGCCATTTCTTGGTATATTCTTTAGCTTTTCATGCTTTAGGCTAGTTTTTTTATCCGTGTTTTAACATACGCTTGGCCCCCAGCCTATTGCACCAATGATGTCATTACTTTAACTCTGGTCACTGCCGTAAGGCTTGATGTCTAGCATTTTTTTTTTTTTGCATAAGTAATCTAAACGACGCTGTAATAGAATCAACACTTTCACAGCCACATTCAGTCGAAAACATGGGGCTATATTGAGTTTTCTCTCTGGACTTGTAGCTGACACTGAATAAGAGAGAGGGGGGGGGGGGCTGTTACTGTCACTCTCTATAAAAAAAGAAGAAAAAACCCCAGAAATGCCCATTTGGCTTGTATGGGTGCAGAAAAGTTGCGGAAGCCGCTCCGCTGCATTCTTTATCTTTTAGAGCTATTTCAGTGTTTCCTGTCTGTTACTTGTTTTCTGTAGGGAGTGGTAAAGGTACCCAATGTCTTTGTTTAAAATATAAACAACCCATTTGCATGATCTTAAAACAATGATTCAAATTTTCTTTTGTAAAAATGAAATAAAATCTCTTGTGTGCCTCTGGACATGAGTCTGACCAGTTCTTCTACACAATTAGGGACCATTGCTCGTCGTTATAAACACAATAGCTTGACTTCGCTTAAGCTGTTAAAAGCTTTTTGCATTATTCTCCAAGCAATCAGACATTTTTAACATGGCGCTGCTGTTTTTGACATTACAGTTTGATGGCATATTAAAATTGTACCTAGTGGGATTTTTGCTCCTAACTTGAAAAAGTAGTGCAATTACAAACAATTACCTCTCTATGGTGACCATCATACATTGAAGATATGAAATTCACACTTAAAACTAATTTGCTATGTACCAGCATCATTTATTTATTCAGACGCTGTGAAAATTCAAAAGAAATTTTTTTTTACCCTCAATAATCATCAGAAAGTCCAAAGGGGAATACAAATTACAGCGAGTAAACAGAAGAGCTCTTTCATGCTTTACATGTACCTTGGCAAAAATAGTACAAACGATCATTTTTAGAAGTCCGAAAGAGTCAGTAACACTCACAAAAACATGCTCAACAATATCAAAACCAAAAAAAAAAGATAATTGTTTTTAATTTTAAAGAAAATCTAGTAAATGTTAAAAAAAATGTAGGTTGGAGTTTTAAGTTTAGTGGAAATAAAACAGAAAAAAATATGAATAGCAATTCTGTGCGATGATTCTTGCAAGATAGTCAAAAGTTAGGAACAGTTTTACAATAAAAAAAAAAATCTGAAGGAAACACACCCCTCACCAACACCACTTTTACTTCACTACTCAGAAAAGAATACACAGACTTGATACAACATGTCAGCTTTTTGTGCTACTTTTTGGTTGTCTTGCGGATCAGTGCCATTCTCTGGAAGAAGAAAATTAAATAAAATAAATTAGTCCCAAAATATAAATAGGCTGAAGTATGGAATTAACTTTCCTGAAAGCACCAAATCCTGTTATTGTTTACCTGTTTGTGAGCCTCTGTGGTGCAAGCTTTCTTAAATGGTCTGATTTCATCTGATCCGTAACCTGGAATCCACATGTTCCACTGACGCTCTGGTGGAAAACAATGTAAAAGGTAATCAGCACCCAGGTCTCCAAATAAATCCTTAAAAACAGTCACATCTATTTGCTTTTGAGATCTTCTATGTTACTCAATCATAGCATATATGATATTGGTAAATATCTGTTATTTTCTTATGGATTCATCCATAATAAATACGATTTTTCACTTACACAAGAATAACAGTGGAATTAAATTGTTTTTTAAAAGTTTTTGTACAAAAACCTCAGCAACAAATAGGCTCAATTCATAAAATTACCAATTCTGCTGAAACTCCACCAAAAACGTACCTAGGTGTAGCTGAACGTCTTTAACCTCCAACGTATTGGATTTGCGATGACGAGCCAGCTGACAGGCTGCTGTCACAACACTTTCTATGAAGTCATCTGCGATTTGAAGAAGCATCTGAAAGAGCCAAACATTACAAAATATTAAAACTGGGCCTACAAATAACTCGAGCTGAAACAACTAATCAATTTAATAGATCAAAATCGAATATTAAAATCTTTGACAACTAATTTAGTCGTCCATTATTGCTTTAAAATCACGTTTTACCGTAAGGGGTCTATTTTTAACACAATCTGTTATATCTGCGGTCAAAAGGAGGCAGTAATGAGCTATCCAACGCTGTGATCTACCAGTGGAGCAGTAGAAGAAGAAATCGGCCAATTGTCAGCCTTGTTTTGCTAGCTCACAGCTCAGTTGGCAGAAACACATTTGTTTTGAGCAAGACGACGGAGCGTGAAAATGTAGGAAAGTCTTCCTTAAGTAAACGTCTGAGACGAAAACATGTGGGAGCAAGCATGGTAAAATAACTCATAGCTAATAAGAAAATAAACACGATAGATACTGTTAATGAATTCAGTTAATATTAATTAACTGAAGGGCAAGGGGAAATTACATTTGCTTACTACAGACGGGTAAAGTCTTTGTGGTAATAACAGGACAGAATATCAAATTAAAAGCTTAAAAGTCAGGACTGGTTTTGTGACTCACCTCCTCAACGTCTTCATCCAGCTGTTCGTTTGGATCGATTTCTCTCACTAGGTCTTGTAGCTTCTTCTTACTGAGCACCTGAAGAAAAAAGAAAAACAAGTCTTCAAAACGTGTTTTTAAATAAAAAAAAAAAACGTATTTGAAATAAGTCTACAATTGTGAGTTGCGTGTTTCCTATGTCACATTCTAGTAAGAACAATTCATATCCATGTACATATAATGACTGCATATTTGCTTATTTCTTATTAGTTATGTGCTTTGACAGTTTATTAGTAGCTTTAGCTTTATCTGAAGCACACAGAACCAAACATATGACAATAAAATACAAAAAATAAATAAAACAGATACTAACCTGGGATCCCTCTGGACTGATCCTGCCGGGGGGACCTGAGGTCAGACCCTTCACTATTATTGGGGTGCTGTTAGCCATGCTGGTGGCCACAGGCAAGGGTGAGTGATCAAAACCTAGGTTGGCTACGTATGACTCTGGAAGTCCTGGATGACAATCCAACAGCACAAATGTGATGGACAAGTTGGGCACAAACACTGCAACCTATAACCTGAGACAAAGACGGAAAACAATCATTTATATTACTGAAACAGGTCGGATTTAAGTTGGATTGCAACAGCTAGTTAGTTATAAACAATAGCAGCTGAATACAGGCTATTAGAGAAAGGCTTTTCATCTTCCCCTGTGAAACTATTCATTTGTAATAGCAACACGTACTCAGATTTGCAATCAACAAGAATAATAAAACAATAATAAAACATTACATTATACAAACTATACCGGCTTTTGTTAACATCAGCAGCTTTAACTTTAATCGACTGTACTCTTACACGTAGACGTGAAAAAACGCTTTCGGGACAAAATCCGCATACTTTAAAAACAACAAAAAACAAGAAGACAACAAATAACAGGGCAATACATGTAATGCAACAATATAACGAACCACATGCATCCAGCTAGCAATATGTGTGTGCTAAAAACAAAGATGCTATCAATTGTTTGACGTTAGCTTCGATGGCTAACATTAGCTGCTAACGTAGCGGTTGGCAAAGATAATCTATGCGGTTTGCTGTTTAAACGAGTCAGAATACGCAAACGTACCTGGTTAAATGAGGATTACCTTCCCATGCTCCGTCGTCGTACACAGCTAATTGCCACAAGAAAAGATTAATAAACGCTTTTATCTAGAAACCAAAAATACAACAACAATTGTAGTTTTGTAATTGTAGGTTTCCCAGTACTTCCGCTAAGCCCCGGTCTATTTCCGGTGTCATGGAGTCGGCG
>JAVLVB010000513.1:2743272-2791185 GCA_032876305.1 Orestias chungarensis | reverse complement strand
ATATATATATATATATATATATATATATATAAAACCTGTATGTGTAACTCTAATTACTGAGTCTCTTAAATCTCTTAGATTTCGCTCTTTACTTCATGGCTTGTGACCAAGACAAAAAGAATCTCATTCAACTGCTTTAAAGCAAAAGGTCGGGATAAATGCAGCGTCAAAAGCTGGCTTGTTCGGTGTTGGATGTCACGCCTAAAACACCACCAAAGCATGTGATGGTTACTTTCAATATCTGCTTCAGAGCCAGAATAAAACCCCCGTATATCAAACATGGTTGGAGCGGCTCTGTTTGGATACAAATGACGCGCTGAGACGGGTTTAGATTATTGGAGCAGCGGCGGCCGCTTCCACTGCGCACAGAGGAAACCGTGCGTAAATGCGCATCAACGTAATACGCATTTGGAGACATTAAACTTGTCGATAATAAAGCTTTGCCTATTCAGTCGGATTTATTTTCGCTATCAATGAAACTGAAAATAACAAATAAGGACTTTAAGCATTTCAAAGAGTTTTGAAACGCACTTCCTGAAAAACAAAAACACTAGCCACACCTTCCCTGTGATCTACTAATACAAAGCAAACTTTCATTTCTGGTTAGAAGCTGCGCAGGATCCCAGCACTTTGTTTCCCAAACTCTTAAAAGCTTCTTCTACAGCCATGAAAGCCATTCTACTTGTTGCTTTGGTGGTCCTGATCCATGGCATGGATGGTAAATATGTTCAAGTAGGACTTTTAAATGTTGTTGTAAAAAGTTTTATGGATAATGTCTTAACATTTTCTTATTATTTTAGGTTTAATCTTCATAATGTAATGTTTTCTAGTCGTTTTAATTTCTAGTCCCATTTAATTTAAATGTGTTCTGTGTTCAGAAGACCATCTTTGTAATTAAATTGGGAAATTCTGCAAAAATATCATCAAATGTCTATTTGAGTAGGCAGATCAAACATAACATTAATAGAAAACTGGTAGAACCTGTTTCTGATCATATGTTTGATCAACATGTCTTGCAAATAATTTTTAGGCCAGGACTAGAAGGTATTTTGATCTCCATCGTCTCAACAGGGCTTCCATCCATCGATACGATGATTGTTAACCTATAAACCTGTTATTTCTATCCATGCGCAGCCACGTTGATCATCAAAGGTCCAACTGAGCCAGTTCTGGAGAACCAGGAAGTCAAACTGGAATGCGTGTACACAGACTCTGACCTCAATGTCAGCCAAGTCTACTTTGAGTACCTTCCATCGGTGAGTCGCGGGTGTTTTTGAGTGGGTGGATACGACATGACCTTCGTGATGTTGCCAAAGGCTGAGGGGGGAAAAACAACTTAGTCGAGATGTCACAGACAATATCTGTATTTGTTGCCACTGAAACGCTGTATGTTCAAAACTGTAGAAGTAACTGAGATTATCAGATTTAGCCTGAGTAACAGAAACATTTTCCAAGTCTTGCGCAACAAAAACAGAATTCAATGGTAATAAAGGGATTATATATTTATGATAGTTTAACCATTTGCAATCTGCATCTCCTTCTGATCTTTTTAAAATCTGAAGTAATGTTCGGTTTTCTTTAAAATTGAATAAGATTCTTTTGATAACTCATGTGGAAAAAAACAAAACCAGCAAGACTGACTTCAAGCTGGGGATATTGGAGTTTTATAAGGAGCTCTGAATTCAGGTTACATAAAGGCGTTGATGTACAATTATATTCAATAAATTAGAAAATTCCAAAAAATCACACTTTTGTCAGTCAGTATTGCTAATATTTACTATTACTAAAAATAATTTCCAAACTTTAGTCTCTCCAACTGCAAGCTCCTCCATCCCAGACTAATTAAATTTAGCTTAATGTTAAGAGGGGTAAGATGGGAAGGTCCTCGAATGCATTAAGGTAACGTACAACCGATTGGTACTGCGCAATATTATTCAATAATAGTTTTTGTTTTGTTTTGTTTTCCAGGCTGATTCTGTAAAATGTATCACCATGTAAAGGTTTACACGACTGAACACAGTCAAATATGATATGATAGATAGTGCAAGCTAATTTGTATGTGTGCAGGTATTCCCCTTTGTCTAAGGAATTTTCCAGATGGAGTAAAGTCCAATCCAACCAATTTCATTTTTGCACTGATGTGCATTTCTTTCACTTTTGGATTACAATCCAGTTACCATCAAATAGATTTTGATATATGAAACGTAAAAACAAAATGCAATGATGCACGTGTTTTGCTGTGCCCTACTCAGAGACCTTCAAATGTATTAGGAAAGCTTACGGCGTTACATCATTGCTAATGTTTCTCGTGCTTTATTTGAAATGTTTTTGAGAAATGTTGAAAAAACAGGGGCTGCCTTACCACAAAATACATTTTGCTTTGAAAAGGGATTTTCAAACAAACCAGGGTCTGTTTGAAAACCTGCTGTCGCCTCTGTTTTATGTTGTAACACGAGTAAAATGTTTTGATTGTTCATTGGTCTGGCCGTTGTGGTATAAGGGTAATGTCAAATTAAATATACTGGCCATCTGTTTGCATATTATTTAACCAGAATTAAAAACAAGTATTTCTAGGAGGATCCAGATTTGATTTATTTACAGCTCCTTACTTACTGTGTGCTTCAATGTCCACCTCCCACACAGTCAGGAGAATGACTTATATGAATTTTAAAATTAGGTTTTGAGTAGTCAAATACAAAAAAATAAACATTACTTATATTAATTATTTTTTTCCCTCTCTGGTTTATTCCCATTTTTTAAACTTTTGAATAAAAGTTACAGACATCACTGCATTCAGTAGATCTATTTTTGGTTGGGTTTTCAGAAAAATTAATATCATGGTTCACTGCAATCCATTAACCAATGGAGAGATTGTCTTGTGTAAGAACTCACAACCTTGAGCTTTTTCACTTTTTATCACACTGAGTCCACAGTCTATATTTTATTTTATTAGTTTTATTTATTTAAAAAAAAGTATATTATATAAACAAAGTGAAAGAAGCATGATTTTGCTGCTGTTACAGTAGCCTGGGTGTGGTCTACAGCTTTGCATATCTAGAGACTCAATTTCTTGCGCAATTCTCTTAAAAAATAATTCAAGTTTGGTCAGGTTTGAGGGGCCGCACCTGTGAACATTAATATTCAGTTGTTTCAACAGGTTCTTGTTACGTCTGGAGTTTTATTTGACTACTTGAACTCATGGATATACTTTAATTAGAACCATTTAATCGTAGCTACGGCTACATGTTCACAGTCGCTGGTCCATCTTTATTGTGTTTTGGCCATTTAACAGGTTTCTTACTCTTTCTACATGCTCAGGAAAAGTAACCCAGCAGCTGAAAATGTTACGAACATGGTGGGGGACAGATTTGGGGAGTGCACAACTATAGGTTGTGCCTTCGATAATGTTCCCTCAGAGCTGCTGCTCCTTCAGAGTCACCTTGGCTGCTTTCAAAGAATAATACTCTTCCTTAATGGTCTGTCAGTTTAGGTGAAAGCTCATGTCGAGACATGTTTGCAGTTGTTACATAAACTTTGAGATATTGCTTGTTATCCTAACGCCATTTTGCCTCTCTGCAAAGGTATCCCTGTTATATTGCCTATTTAATGCTTCATGATTCGAGTAAATGTTTGTGGTTTCTGGAGAGTCAAGACTTTTTTTTTTAGATAGTACATCTGAATTTACACATACTGTTTCAATTAGTTTGAATTCATGTTGGTATTCTGAAAGGTTAATCACCCCTCTGGTAATCATCTTCTCTTTCTCAGTATTACTACTCAACGAACGTATGGCGTAAAGTTCGGGGGCCAACACTCCGTCGGTCGTATTGCTATGAATGGGACGATTATTACGCCGAGGAAGTGAACACCGGGATGTTGTTTATTCCCTACCCAACCATGTTCTCTGGGGTGCCCTTCCGCTGCGTGTCGGACAATGAAAACGTAACCGCTCCAGACAATGCGTCCGAGCCGCTGTCCTTCAAAGTCCATTGTAAGTTTCTTTGTTACAACAAAAGTGTTGGTTTATGTATGCATTCCTCTTAAACTGTGTACTTTCATAGCTTATAAAATCTTATTAATCAATAGATCCTAACACATACTCTATTTCCTCATGTCTGTTACAAGTAGGAGTTAAAGATAATGGAATCCCAGGAGGGCTGAAAAATGTATTCCTAAAACAACATAACATAATAAAGATCTAATACAAATGAAGTTGCCTAAGAAAGGTTGACTGATTTTAAATTGCCGCTCTATGCAAACAGGGACAAACGGTACAGGTTAAGCTCCAGTTTGAAACTGGAACGCCAAAGTGGGAGACCTGCAATAAGCTAGCCAGGATTCTTCCTCTCTCTTCTCAGTGGCCATCATATCGACCCTGATGCTGTTTGATCGGCTCCGCGGCCTCATGGGAGGAATCAATAAGGGGAAAAGATTAGAATGAGCTATAGGACGGAAGCAGGCGGAGAGCTGGATGGACGTTGGCCATCTATTGAAATGGAAAAGAAAATGGGCCATTATTCACAACACTGCCTTTCTAAAGACTCCGATAAAATGAAGCCTATCATCGTTACTATTGATTGCTTGTAACAGTCAGCATCTATTGGAGGCATTCTTTGTGACGGCCACGTGCTGTCAAGTATTTCTAAAAGATCAGAGTTTTGTTTTGTGTTTTTTCCAAATGTCAGTGTCGATGACATGTTCAGTCACATTAATGCGTCGCTTGCTTCGTTAATGCCGGATCATGCTCCCTGATCTGCACCGTGTTTCCAGATATGAGAGAGCTCTCGGTGTCTATGGAAGGCTACTCCAGATACCTGGGCGTCCCAGAGGACCTGAAGGTGCGGCTTGGAGATGATGTAGAGCTGAAGTGCTCTACCAGATCGTCGGAGGAGCCGAGCTACTACTGGCAGAAAGAGGTGAGAAAACCTCGGAAACGCATACAGCAGTGCGGTCCTCATCATGCTTTTCTGAAAATATCAGTCTTTTTACTCCTCCCATCACCGGATGTGACCTCTTTATATTTTTGTCTTCCCTCCTTCTTTTCAGTGGGTCTCTGCCGACCTCTTGGCTTTGAGCAAGACTTTTATTAATTGTCTCTCCTTCACCAACACATCACTGTTTCTCGCCGTTACTTTCTCAAGTCTCTTTAGTCTTCTCTTGCTGTCTCTCTGTCTCTCACTCACTCTCTCTCTCTCTATCCTCTGAACGCAAGGAGCTCTATGTTTAAGTGACTGGTTGGCTTAGCCTCACCTCTCACTGGGAATTGCAAGCTTGCCCACTTACAGAGGATTAATAGTTTAATGAGGTCTAGACAAGAACCAGTCAACCCGAAAACAATTATGTGGATAGATTTCTAATTATTTTTGTAGTGTTTGGTTAACTGGCATTGAATAATTCAACTAGGCTCTTCACTGAAGTAAGAAAGCGTTGCCGAAAGGAAATTAAGATGTCTTGTTTTAAAATGCCAGAGTTACAATTGGCATGTAGAACAAGAAGTGTCTATCTGGCTAGTCACATTCTTGAAAAACGCAGGTAGGCAGGTGATATGATTAGTACATGTCTTTGGTTTTACAGGTCTATAGGCCACTAAAGTAGTTTGAGCCTTTGGTGTTTCTCTTTTTCCCCCCAAAATTCCTCAGTGAAGGCAAAACAAAGAACAATGGTACCATGGTCAATAAAGTTTGTATTGGTACCGCTTGACCATGTACCTTGTGCTTGAGAAATTGGAAAGACAGATAAGCCTTTTTGGCAAAGGAAAGCATTGCATGCTCTGAAACTGTCTTGTCGATTAGTTTGGAGTTGGTAAAAGATCAATACTAAAAAATGGCTCCACTACTCTGACTGCAATGACTTCAAACTGCCCCACATAAAACTTGGATTCCATACTCTGGAGCTGAATGCTTTGGACTAAAGGACAACATGCTAGTCCTTTACCCTAGCTTAGACACTGCTGCTTTTGTTGTTCTGAGAGTACTTACTCCAGCTGCAGACCATGCAAAGGTGAATCTTTCTCAGATTTTTAAACTGGCTTTCCTTCACAATCCTCTCAATATGCTGTTATCCCTGTTGCTTATTTACCTTTTTGTTTTTTTCGTTTCACTCAAATTTTCATAAATAAAAGTCATATTTTCCTCCTGCTCGAGGAAAGAGCTTCTTAATTGGTCTCATGCGATCCTAATGATATGACTTTATTCAGCACTTCGCCATAATAATGAAAACTAACACAAATTACCGCTTGAAATTTGTCTGTTTGTATCTCAAATGGACGAATTTAACTTTTTGAGTTGATCCACTGAAGGTTCCTACTAAATTAAATATGAAAAATATTCTTTATTTTCCTAATAGGGAAATTCTGCTCAATAAGTGGACATGTGATACTGTCAACAAATGAAGAAGCAAACCCTACAACAACAAAAAAGAAGTGAAGGAAATCACACAATCTCAATCAAAACATACTTCATAGCCGAGAATTTACACGGTGAATAACAGCAACATCCATGATATCCATTTTCTGAAAGAACAAAACAATGAATTGATTCTAATATGTTCTCATGAAAGAAACATTAATCTTCTACTATAAAAAGATTTGAACACAAAACAATCTGTTTACGAACGTAATTGCTTGTTAGACAAAGAACTGTGCTTTCTTTAATGGTCCTAGTTGTTAAATGGTGTCTACTACTTCTGCAAAGAACCACATCTTTTTGATGCGTTTCCTCTTTCTCCTTGTTTGCCCTTCATTCTCAATACGTTGGTTCGGGGTTAATGCTTGTTAAAGGGTCATTACTAATCTGGGTTTTAAATGGGTTTACAAGTCCTAATCCAATTCCGTGGACTTGTCATGGCACTAATTCTGATTGTCCCATGTGTGATCGCATAGGGCTTTAGTTTGTTTTTTTTTGTCATTATCTGTGGACAATGCTCTACTGTCACTTTTAGTGCGTGGTAATAATCTTATAAAAAGACAGGCTGGATTTGTTTACATCAGCTTTCAGAAAACTCACATTCAGAGCAATGAAATGTAGTCTTACAGTAGGAGTGTCCATTCAAATGTGACTAGAGGTAATTTTTATTTTGTAAATGTGCATAAAAACACCTCTGTGTCTTTGACACAATGACAGGAGTGGATGTTGGAGAGGAAGCATCCCAGTTTGATAGACAGCTGGTATGAGTGCTTTGGCCCCCAGAAATGGCAGAAATGACGCCAGTGGATTTGCATACAAAATGCTGCTTTGGCCAGACCTGGTCTTTATGGAAAATCCTCTTAATTCAGATCCATTCAAACTGAAATGTATTTTCTTGGCAGAGACTGTCGCTCCCAAGAGCCAAGTCATTTGCATAGTGTAATGTTTTCTTCTTTGTTGTTTAGTTGTTTGTTTTTTTTACCCCCTCTTCATTGTCTTCCAATCTTTGTGTTTGGCCAATTATTTGTTCCCCCCATGTTCGGCTGTACCTCATAATAGTGCAGCTATATCTGTCTCGACAGTTCATTCCACTCCCCTGCTATCTCATTTTGTGTTGTGTTAACTGTGAGCTCTCGCAGCATCATTCTTTGCCGATGACGCTGTTATCTGGGTTATTGACTTGTGTCAATGCAACTTAGCTCATTGGGATTACTGCTCAGGTAAATAAAGTTTATTTAAGACTTCGGGACCGCTCCCCGTAAACCTTATACCAGCAGGATGTTATTTGTGTTTCTCCGTCTCCATCAGAGAGTCTATATATGTCTTGCAGCCTTGCTCTAATTTACTATACCCAACTGTTTCCCATTCGGCGGAATACCAAAAATAATTACTCCTTTTGCCATTACTACATTATTTTTCTTCTGGTTTGTTACACTGTTTGCGTCATCTGCTCTTCATTTCTTCTAATTTGTGGTCTTGCCGGGCAGAAAACAACCAATAAAATGTTCTTCCTTAAGCACACTCTTGTGTTTGTTTTTGCAGGGTAGCGACTGGATTCTGCCTTCCTCAACACTCACACTGAAGAAGTTGAGTGAAACGGATGAAGGAAAGTACACCTGCCTGGCTGAGCATCCTTCAGTGAAGTCCCTTACTAAGAGGCGCACTATAAGCATCACCATTCTACCTGGTAAGTTTGGTGACCGTGGCTTCTCTTCATCATGTTCAAGCGCTGAGAGTTTGTTCTCTTCCTCTTTCTGAAAAAAAGAAACAGCTTTTCTTCACAACTGTAGGGGAATTCACTTCTCAGGAGATTTGTGGTAATCTTTTGGTTCTTCTATCAGCCACTTGAATGTCACAATAAAGGTCAACTCATGCGGATGTTACCACATCACGGAGCAGGTACAAAAAAAGGTTTTTTGTTTCATCTCCAAAATTTATGGGAAGCAGAACAAAGTTAGGCTTTCATATCAAGGCAATGGAAAAAGGATGTGACGCTTCACCTCGAAGAGGTAAAGAGATTAAACAAAACTCCCCACGTAGCGCTGCTGAGAAATGAAACTGCATCTAAGATGTCACTCTGTGACCTTTCTGTGACCTTATAAGATTTTATCTGTGGAGAAAATTATCAAGTAAATTACATGAACTTTCAGAGTAAAGGATTCTTTCTGTAATCAACAGGTGCACAGTAATAAATGAAAGCGTCATTCCAAGGGAAATTTCACGTAAAAATGTCATGAAAATGGATATTTTTCTAATTTTTTTTAACAAAATTATATATTTGAAGTGTGATTGATTTGATGATTTGACATCTTTCCAGTAGACTGTCAGTTGAACTTATTTAGCCTCCACCAACGGTTGACGTTCACAGGGTGCTTTATCAAAGTATACAAGCGGAAAGTCAAGTGGAAGGAAAATATGTTAAAAGAATCCACAAGCATCAGTTAAACAGCCTTGAAAGGACTGTAAGTGATTAGGAGAGATTTACAAAGCATAACCACGATAAATATGAGGCTACTGTTGAACCAGATGTTTAAAAAAATTGTCAGATGTCAGAAGAATAAGGAGAAGAAATGGTGTCCACTCTATCAGCTGCACAAACCTTGGCCGTATGACCCCCAGCTACACAGGCATCCTCTTAAACACACTGTGTAGAAAATAAACGGTTGTTTGACTGAATTATTTCTAAATAGTTGTTTTGTCCAAAAAATAGAAGAGGTTCAGGAAAGGCAATTTAGTTAACTGTATTTCCAAATACATACATGCACACATACCAGGGATAATTGACCATGTTAAAACAAATCAAAAAAGCACAGCTCAATGCAGTGGCGTATGTGAATACCCCAACATGGTTTTTCATACACTGAAGCAGGGAGTTGCGTGGAGTTACTTTTCGCCTAGAGGCATTACGGGGTCTGCCTGACTTTAAAATTCTGTGACACACACATTTCCCTTCATGTCTGTTTCACAGAGGATGCTGCCTGGTATGAGACTACTAATGGGCGAGTCTGGCTGATGACCTCTGCAGCCGTAGCGTCTCTGGTTGTGTTCATCCTCTCTGTGAGTGTGTTCTTGTGCCGCAGGGCCAAGCGGATCAGGACCAGCAAGGGGCCCATGTAAGTAAAACCCGAGGATAATTTGGCTTCATACTATTCAACCATTTTGTAGAGCTGCTTAATCCTTCCCTGGGTCAACTGGGGTCTAAATGTCTTTGTTTTTCTGCTTAAAATTCTCTAACTCTTGTCCAAGCGTAAAAAACTCAGCCTTTTTACGTGCACTGATTCAGACCCTTTCTGCTCGCCCAGATTAGTTCATTTGTGGAGGAGCTAGATTCTGATCACATAAACAAAAGCCAGGGAGGGCGATGATTTGTTTGTCTGACACTTTTTCATAAGAATACTTACCGGGCCACCACTTGAAAATCACTTTGGTTAATAGCATCTCTAAATCATGTTTCAAAAACTGATGGCTAATATGTCTTTGAATAGAGGGTATTAGTGTTTGTTATTCATTCACATTTGCCTCCCTTTTTATCCACTCTTCTGATCTTCTCTGTTTGTCTTATTTTAACCAGGGACTGCAAAAAAATAGTTTCTGTTTGGTGTGGGAACCTTTGTTTGAACCTATTGTTTGAACTGGTTATATGTGAAACCAGCCAGCACAAACCAGACTGAATATTAATAATCAATCACATGTAGCGACTCTCTGCTACTTCAGCTTTAATATTAATCCAGTCTCATGAATTCGTAATGTTGAAATCCACCTTATAGGTTATAAATAAATCATCCACAGCGTGAATAACACCTTCCTGTCGAGGGCTTAATGGTCGCTAGTGGGAAGAAGTTATTTCTTATTACAGATAACATTTATGGAAAGAATCCAGCTAGAAGATCTTACAGCATTAAAAAAAGATTATAGCGAAAAACGTACTTTTTAATAATTGTCTTTTGCTTTTTGTGAAAGATGAGTTAATATGAAGGCCAGCCCTCCTTTATTTTTACCTATCTAACTCTCAGATTTGATCACAACTCTGGCTGACTCCCAGATGTCAAAGGGAACGATGTGTGTGATGGTCTGACCTTTAAGAGCTAGCTCTGCCGAAGCAGCGAATTTAAAATGTGACATGGTAGAAGGTTACACTCCATTAGAGAATCCACAAATATTCACACTCATGTGTGCCTCCTTGGATCTGACGCATGCCCCCATGTTGTAGGAGACATACGGGTGTGTACGGTCGTCTCCTTCGGCTTAGAGTCGTAAAAGAGGAAAGCATTGTTCTCTGTTGCTCACACTTTAGGTATCTTATTGTTCTTCACTGTGAATTTAAACCAAGTTGTTAATGTGAAAAGACAATAAAAGCCACTGAAAAAGTTTCTGAAGTCTAAAGTAGAGGTCCAAGCAAATCTTTAAGTAACACGATAGTTCTGATAAAATTATAAATGATGAAATCAGCGTATTTCCATCCTATTGAAAGCAAATATAGCAGCAGTAAAACTAAAGTTTTATAGGTTTCACAGAGGTGGAGTGTTTCCTGTGAGCATACAAGCAGATGCGAGCAAAGACATTCAGACAGGCCAAGAAAGGATAATTGACTTTCATATCTGCAACCATGTGTGCCTCCAGCGCTTTGTTACAGCCTATAATTTCCTCACTTTGAGTGCCTGCTGCCAGATCGATCCACTGATAATCGTGCCTCTTTGTCTATCCCTCACTTCCTCTCCACAGCGACGACCACTCTCAGAAGAAGCCTATCTACAAGTCGAGTGCGGAGTCCCTCCCCTCCACCTGTGCCGACAAACAGCCGCTGGTGTGAATGTTCAGGCGGGAGATAAAGATGGAATAGGTGGCCACACATGGGAGACAGTGGAGAAAAAAAAAATCGAAATCAGTAACAAGCTGGGTGTAAAAGATAAATAATGAAAAATACTGAATGGCAAATGATTGCTTTAGCGATGCCGTTGCAGCTTTGCTTGTGACTGCGGACTGCAGTTATGTAGCTTGAACAGAACTGTTGGCCAATTTTCTTTTCATTTACTCTGCAGCCGGGAAAACTGTAGCAACATCTTAGCAAAAAAAGGATGATAAAGATCCTTCTGCTCAAGAGCTTCAAATGAACCCTTGTATAATTCCCTTCTTTCAGGCACAAGCATAATTGCTCGGTCCGTTCATAATAAATGAACTACTCAGTTGATAAGATAAATAGTTTACTGTGTTGATTTGTCTTTGTATTTGCTGTTCTTTGCAGATGAGCTAGCCTAAAGTAATTGGTAAAAGTTATTATATCATCTTAAATGTGTCCGCACTCGATCACTTTGCACTCGTAATACTGCTCCTTTGGATTTCTTTAACAATAAATAAATGAAAAAAAATATTACATTCTCACCTCGTGTGTTATTGATTTTGTTCTATTTCAGAGGTACAAGAAAAAAAAAAGGTCTGGGGAGTATTGACAACATGCTGAAAGCTGGACATGCAACCTCGCATGGCTGCACATCTCCTCGATCCTGTGTCTTCCTGGGTTTGCATCAACCTGTTTACTGACCTTCCTCTGCAGTCTGCGAGTTTTTACTCTTAGGGAATGATCTTTACTTAAAGTTTCCACCATTATCCCCCCACAACTCCTAACAAGTACAAAACTCCTCCACAGTAATCCTGACAAGATGATTGTATTTTCAGCACAGGCTTCAAGAATCACAGTAGAGTCGAATAACCTTGAAACTTTTTGCACCTTTTACAAAAGCTGCAGCCACTTCTGCATTAACTTGAATAAATCTTGCGTTTTTAGTGTGAGTATTAGTATTACCTAGGGACCTCTGATCATTGGTAAATTACCTACCCACTTTTGTGTTACTTGTGACGCATTCGCACAGGATAAGCAAAGTCTGTCTCGAATTTACAGACATTAAGAGCAGTTGTTACGTAAAACCCCGTTTCCCCTTCAGATAAGGTTTACACTACATCTCCGTGCGGCGCAAGCTGCAAACTTTGCTCTTGCCGAGCTCGTAACCGACGTTACACCAGTTACGATGCAAAAACTGTCGTAACATCGTCTTCACCTACTATGCATCTGTCATACGTCGCAACTTTTAAAGTACAACTGGAAACCAGATCTATGTCAACACCGCTCACGCTTCAGGAAGGCTCATAGCTAATTAATATAGGTGATAACGCTTCACATCATTCAAAAATGTTGCTAACTTCATCCACATCGTTGTCCTGCAAAATTAGGGCCCTTTGGTGGATCTCTCTCTGCGGTTGGGTCTCCATATATTTCACTTAATTTCTGACTTAAAATTATGTAAAAACTGGTGCTCGTAATTTAGACGGCAGCCTCCGTCACTCAACCCGCAATAACTAGAATAAGATGCTCAATACAATCAACAAACATCGCCCAATCACTGAGTTGCAGATTCACGTGGGACTAGTGATATCATGGGACGTCTGTGTTTGACAAAAAATGGTAGCCATGGGCATGCTGTGGTTGTGTAGGGGTAGCGCAACCCACATATGGAGGCTTTAAGTCCGTGACGCAGCCGGACCCGACGACATTTGCTGCATGTCTTCCCCCCTCTCCTTCCCCCTTTCCTGTTAGCCTACTTTTATATAAGGGACACTAGAGCCCACAAAAAAAAAACTGGAGGGGACCAATGGTAGGAATTCACACGGGACTAAGATCACAGACATCCTCTGAACTTACTTACAAATGGTCAGAGGTTCTTAGGTAATACTAATCCTGTGTGAATATGAACCCAAAATACAACCGTCGTACGCAACAACTCCATCTTTAAATTTTCTCCTCTGTTGCTTTGTAACCCTGCACTGCCCAACCAGCCCTTATTACCCAAACTATCCTCATGTTGCTTAGAATTTCATTATTGCTGTCCGTTGAAGTTATGTTGGATCTTGTGCAGTTTTATTATGGGTGTGTGTGCGGTTGACCGTAGGCAATTGTTAATAACAGGCAAAGTGGCGGTTTAACAATGACACTACATTAACTGTTCCTTGCGCCACAGAGCGCAGCCCTGGATAATGTTATTAAACTGATTATTCAGGCCTCTCTGTACAGCTGCTGCAGCCATCCTTTGTTGGGACTTACTTTTACAGACTTCCTTCATATTTCTTCTTGCACTTGACAAGATCCTGCTCACTTTATGGCTTAGGTCAGGGCTTGTTGGAGGGACTGAAAATAAGAAGCCTCTTAAACAAAAAACAAAAAAGACTTAGAATGCCTTCCTGCATGTTAAATGCCAGTGAGCACCAGGCTGTTTTGGCCTTTGAGTCAGTCATGAGTAAAACCCTGAGTGCTTTTAAGTTGCCTTTTTTCTGGTGCTCCAACTGAATGGGCTCACACGACAATGTTATCAAGACTTTGACACGGAAGAGCTGACCCTGAGGTACAAGGGTCTGATTGGGAGGGAGATAAAACACTATTCTACTATAACTTTTCGACCTCTGCGGTGCCTCATGGCTGAACTGCTGGACTACCTCTTAGACGGATGCAGGGCTAGTGCAGAGAATACAAAACAGCTCAATTTCATTTTCTTCTGTTTAGTCTTATCAGGCACTCCCACTACAGATGTGCAAAAAGCATATTTTATTAGCTTTGCATGATTCCTGAAGTCAATGGACTTCAACCTTGATTTAAGTGCATTTATTTACAGAGAGAGAGAAAAGAATCACAATAAATGTGTTTTTTAATGTATCAGTGGCAAACTATTAGTGCAATCCTTGCAACCCCTTTAAAACACATATGAAAATAATATTTTTAATTTATACTAAGGAAATTTATAGATGTACCCATACTGTCTATAAACATTTATTCATTAACCTATCACTTCCTGTTTTCCCTGCCTCATGTAAGTTTTTAAACAGGCCGATTTCTTTTCGTTCTTAAGAATTTGGAAAGACCAGGCTACAATCCCGCCAAAAATAGCAGATGTGTATTTAATTTAATACCAAGAAAGCTTTTAATATCTTTCAGTGAACCGAAAGTTTTTCAAGATTTATCTGTCAAAAAGCTGATACGTTATACGTATGTAACTGAACATCGAAACCAAACACAAAACCAATGAATTTCCTTTAAGAATCAAGAATCACTTTCCAAGAACACTTTCCAAGAAAATTAAATAAATTCATAAATAAATCATAAACAAATCAATTTGAAAAAGTTTCTCATCTAATGAAACCAGCAGATTCATCGAGTCATTGACTTGCAGCATTCACTCCTCTGGAATCAGCAGACAGAAACAATGGCTTGTGTTGTTGTTGACTTTACAGGAATCCCTCATACTGAGCATGCATGTAGCGACAGTGGAGAGGAAAAACTCCACTTTAACAGGAACAAACCTCCAGCAGAATCAGGCTCAGTACAAGCAGCCGTCTGCCACAACTGACTGGAGGTTTGAAGAGACAGAAAACTAAATTAGATGCAGAGGATACTGAAATAAAAGAGTTTATAGCAGCAGTTGTAGAACGTCACTGGAAGCATCTCAGCCCATGTTCTCATCCAAGAAGCTGTCTCAGCTAACAGAACCAGCCCAGGTGTGGTTACTATGGAGAGAAGAACACTAAGAGAAAACAAAAGGTTAACAAGGTTGAAATAACGGTAACTAAGATGATTCGACAAAGGAAGAAAGTAGCAGAGAGAGAAGTGGTCAGATTGTCCTCCAGCAGTCTAAGCCTATAGCAGCATAACTATAGAAAAACTTAAATAACTTAACCCTATAGAGTGAAACATGAGAAGGTAGAGCAAAGGAGAACCGTCTGTCAAGACTGAGTTCCTCCCCAACCGGATTATTCTGTCTTCTCTACCTCTTCCTAACTATAAACTTTATCAAGAAGGTTTTAAGCCTAGATTTGAAACTAGACAGGGTGTCTGCCTCACGGACTAAAGCTGGAAGCTGGTTCAACAGGAGAGGAGCCTGATAACTGAATGATCTACCTCCCATTCTGCTTTTAGAGATTCTAGGAACCACCAGTAAACCTGCAGTCTGAGAGTGAAGTGCTCTGTCAGGGACACAAGGAGTAATCAGATCTCTGATGTATGATGGAGTTTGATCTGTGAGGGCTTGATGTGTCAACAGAAGAATAATTAAGAGAAGATCATAAAAAACTATGGACAACAAACTCAAGATGAACTGCAGGCAGCGCTTATCAAAGCTTGCATAACAATTACACCTCATTAGGCATGTTTCCAACATCTTTTCGAAGTCCATGTGCGGTCTAGGCACTTTGATCATTTCATGTCTTGGTGTATTGTCACAAGCAATTAATTAGGATTCATGTGAAGCATTTTTTATTTAAAAGTTATAGTTTAAAAATTTGACATTGGTGAAATGAACAGGTCCATAGTTTCTCACTTACTAATACCGGAGCTACATAATGCAAAAGATTACTTGTTGGATTACTGAATAGCATTCAGCATTTAGTACAAATTCCTAAATGTACCACTAGAGGCAATTTTACGTTTTCAGTATGAGGGTGACCTCCTTTAAATGTAAGTGAATTTTTTACTCATCTTTACCATGGTTGCTAATAAATGTGGTTTGCACTTTAAACTGGCCCAGTTCAGCGATTACAATTACAGAAAATGTTGAAGATTTTTTCGATAATCCAAGGCAAAAATGTGTATTAGATTCACTAGGATTGTGCTTCATCAGAAAACAGGAATGTTATGTCAGACCAACCCAAAAGGGATATTTGACATAGCATTATCGATATAATGTAATCAAGTTACATGCTCTACAGCTTACATAAACACTTAGGGCCCAGCTTCTTTTGGATGAAGTAATGCATAGATTTGGCGGGACATGAAAGCGATCAGTTCATGTCAGTGGTGGTAAAGAATGCCAGGCCTCTTTAACAGCAGCAGGGGTTCAGATCAGGCCACTTAAGCATAATAATAGCATGTTCAATAAAACAGATATATTCAGATGATGGAGTGTGAGGTGTTCTGTAATTCCTTAGTTGATTGCTGCACTGACTTTTAACCGGATAAAACAGAAACAGATGCAGATGCCGTAACTCCCAACATCATCACTGACTCTGGAAGATTCATCCTTGACATCGCACAAGCTAAATGCTTTATGTCTCTGTTCTTCTTCACACTCTAGTTGCTTAATTCTATATTAAAGTGTAAACCTTCATTTTGACCGTGGAACAACAGTCCATACCTTTACCTTCTCGGTAGGATCAGGGAAGACATTTCTTTGATTTTTGGCTCTTGAATCACTGTTTTTGGCTGTAACCGACATCTATTTCCACCTTCCTTCAATTTAACTCTTTAAGATTTTTGATTTGGATTTTTTTTTACAGCTGTAGGTCCCAGTCTGTAAACCAATTGAAAAATATCTCCCTGTGAATTTAATCTTATAAAACTGGATGTTTCAGCTATTATAATTATTAATTTGAATCAGTAATGGATGGATGGAAAGTTTTTATTTCAAGCAATTTAGCAAATTAAATTAACAAATACTAATAATAGTGAGTATGTAAAAATACTTCGGATAATACCTCCAACAAACAAACAAAAGCCGCTATAAACGTGATTTGTCAACATTAAAATAAACTTTTCAGTTAAAAAATAAAATGAATTCATTTGATCAAAAAAACAGAAACTTACTAACGAATAAAAAAACTTTCCACTAAACTAACTTGTCAGTATTTGTGGCCGGAGATTTGACATTGATTGATGTAAAATAGTCTGAAAAAGGGTATGAAGAATATGTTGATGAACTTTGATTTCTGCCTTTAATATCAGCCAGCTTTTCATTTATACATTAATAGTTGCATGTAAATATTTTTGCTCCAACCTTTTTTCCTGAAAGGGAGCTACAATGAAAATGACACTCCTGTCACCGTGTGTCACTGACTGCTGCTGTTTTCGTTACGGTCTCCTGGTTTTGTTCGCTCGTACCGGGTATGCTGCATGAAAAGGGCTGAAATGAAGGAGTGCAGGTGTTTTCCCCTCATTACTCCCGTGACAATGCCCCATCTGGTGCAGGAATGGAAGCTGCATCCCACTGACTCCCTGCCAACCACGAAACAAACACTGAAAGCAAAAAATGGGATGAGGTGGAAATCAGGGAATGAACGAGGGGATGGAGTCAAAATGTGCTGAAAAAATTAAACTGCTGAGTGGGTATAGAGCTGAAGTTGAGGCATAAGTCTATTTGGCAGATCCACCAGAAGAGGTAAGATATGAAAGTTCAGGGCAACTTTATGAAAGTCAGGAGTAGAAATATTAATATTAATACACCGCTTTGATGTGTTACGGCCTAAAGGAAATTTTCTGTCTTGAGCCAAAAAGTAAAAAAAAAAAAATGTCTGGAGGATTTGTGACAGATGAGAGAGGCCAAGGCAGATTTAAGACATATGACATGTCATTCCAGCTTTTACCTGAGGGGGGCGGAAAAGATACAGTTGACAAATAAAATATGGATGACCGAAGCCTCACAGGCTCTCAAGTACATGATGCTTTGACAAGATTAGGGGAGGGGAGAATCAGAGATGAGGAAACAGAAACAATTTTCATAATGGAGCAAAGGCTCTCTGACTGCAAAACACACAATTATGGTCAAAGCATGGCGCGAGGGTAAACTTTAGGAGTCCCTCTAACAGGTCCTAAAAGGCCCTGACTGCAGGTAACCAGAAGAAAACAGGATATTTTTGTTCATTTATAGCAGAGATTTACCCAAATAAACTCAAGTTTACTTTAAAACACTGGATGCATGTATGAGTCCTTGTTTGAAATAAAGTTCGGCTACTGCAGATATGGTTCTTTTAAAGGAAAGATGCAACTAGGCTACTGTTTGGGGTTGAGTTAATATGTTTTGATCACGGAAAAAGGTGCTAGCACTTTTATCAGATCATCTGATTTCTAAAATATTATTTATTTATTAAAATATGTTTAACTTGATCAAAACCTTCACTGCTTGAAAGTTGTGTCATTTTGCATAAGGATCAGACAAGAGCACTTATTTTTGTTGTTTGTTACTATTTATTGTTATTATTTGTTTATATATGTAGCTGTCAGACAAACCAAATTATGTCAAGAAACTATTTTCCTTCTTTTTTTTGTGATTACCAATTCAGACTTAGTAAAATTTATTTCTGTAGCACAATTCATGAAATAGGAAGGTTACCAGGTTACATGAAGGAAATACACTTTTAAGCATCACACAAAACAAACAAAAAGGCTAAATGAGAACATCTAAATAGCTCGGGCTTGATGAAAAGGACTGATGGGTGGATATTTTGCCTGCTCCAGAGGTGAAGAGAATCTTGCCTGAATGCTGTCACTGGATAGAAATGTTTCTGTTTATCCGAGGCGTGTTTATAGGTAATACCTGGAGAGCGGTCCAGAAATATACTCACGCCCCGGACCATCCGGTGGCCTTTTGTACATTTTACAAACAGGGAGCAACTGAAGTGCTTTGAAGACTTTCTCTTGGGAAAACCTAAAAAAAGATAAACCAGCTGTTGTGTTTCATGCCTAGACAGTGAACCCTCGCAACAGTTTTTAGTTATGACAGTAGATTTATTACTAAACCTTATGTAGATGTTAAAATATAAATAAACCAAGAATGAGCACTGAATACTTACTCTGTAATTTTAGGACCAGCAACAAACAAAAACACTTATATCACTTCCACTTAAACAAAATACTTCAATTTCATTCAGTTGGAGGATAATTCTAACCCATTCCCTCACCGACGTTATGAATAAACCATCCATAACATCAGCATGTCTGATGCAGAATTATATCAATATAATCCATGTTTGGTAGCTTATAGATGTTGTAATGTGTAATATCTCTTACTGGAGTCATATAATTTAGTGGGCCCCCAAAAAATGAGCCCTAAAGAATCCTGCATGTCTCTAAGATCTATAACAGCCAAATCACACGGTCGGTTAACTGGGAAAGTTGTGTTGAACGCAGGATGAAAACAAAAATGAGATAAATGATGAATGATAGGGTATCATAAAAGGAAGGTCAGCACATCTGTGATGGCTGGAGCGTGAAAACGGAGGTTAGCCCCTAAATTAAATCAGGTTCAAGCCCTCATACGACCCAGCGGCACTGTGCATAAATAACTAGAGGTTTCCTAATCTGTGTTCATACAATACTTCTTAACCCTGCAAATCATCCCAACACATAATACAAATACTTTATCAGTGATCTGTTTTCAATCAACCTCTCCAGTTTTCCTCCTATCCCCCCCCCTCCTTACTCACCCACCTTTCTCTACACCTGCTCATGGGCTCTACTGTGATTGGTCAGGAGGACACACGGGACACGCCCCATGGAATATATTAAAAAGAAGCTTTTTAAATTAGATTTACAATGTAAAACAAGCGAGAAAAAGCCGAAACATCGTCGAGGAGAGAGGGAGAGAGCAGGAGTGCGTGTGTGACACACACACACACACACACACACACACACACACAGAAGAAGCGCTCTGGAAAAGACGCGCGCGCAGTTCACTTTCACACACGCGTACGCGCGCGCGCTGCGGTGCACGGCCGCCCGAGGCTTCTTGTCGGGAGAGCGATCCCGCGGCTTCACGACACGGTTTCCTCCGCAGAAGAGGAATAGCTACTCCGGGAAGAGCAGAGAGGAATATCCACCATGGCTCCGAGAGCGCGGAACTACTGCGTGCCCCTCGCCGCCATCGCAGCCGCCTGCCTGGTGACCACGGGTGAGTGAGAGTGGGGTGAGAGGGGGTGTTTGGAGGCGACTCGGTCAGTGGGCAAGTTTCTCCCAAGTCCTCTCTGAGCGGAGCAGCGCTTTGGTTTATTAGGAAGCAGGTGGAGCGTGAAGGAGAAAGAGTGTGTGTGAAATCAAAGAGCTTTAACAATGAAAGAACTACCAGTGATACAGAGCATAGGGTAAATATGAGAGAAATACAGAGCATGGGGTAAATATGACAGAAATACAGAGAATAGGGTAAATATGACAGAGATACAGAGCATAGGGTAAATATGACAGAGATACAGAGCATGGGGTAAATATGACAGAAATACAGAACATAGGGTAAATATGAGAGAAATACAGAGCATGGGGTAAATATGACAGAAATACAGAGAATAGGGTAAATATGACAGAGATACAGAGCATAGGGTAAATATGACAGAGATACAGAGCATAGGGTAAATATGACAGAAATACAGAACATAGGGTAAATATGACAGAAATACAGAGCATGGGGTAAATATGAGAGAAATACAGAGCATAGGGTAAATATGAGAGAAATACAGAGCATGGGGTAAATATGACAGAAATACAGAGAATAGGGTAAATATGACAGAGATACAGAGCATGGGGTAAATATGACAGAGATACAGAGCATAGGGTAAATATGAGAGAAATACAGAGCATGGGGTAAATATGACAGAAATACAGAGAATAGGGTAAATATGACAGAAATACAGAGCATAGGGTAAATATGACAGAAATACAGAGCATGGGGTAAATATGACAGAGATACAGAGCATAGGGTAAATATGACAGAAATACAGAGCATAGGGTAAATATGACAGAAATACAGAGCATGGGGTAAATATGACAGAGATACAGAGCATAGGGTAAATATGACAGAAATACAGAGCATAGGGTAAATATGACAGGAGGGGAGTCTTGCGCAATCAGGGTTTCTTTGTGAATCCACCCTGAGCTGGAACAACCCTAAAACACCGTGTGACCAAGACAAAAGTGACAGCCGCGACTTTCTGCAGATGTGTGTTTATCATCTGACGACTTTATTTTCTGAATGAGTCCTCCCGTGCGTCTGGTGCGTGACAGGAGGCTGCTGACAGGTTCACGGGTGTATCAGAGGCATCAATAAGCAGCAGGGGAAGTGTTTGCTTTGTTTTTATTTTAGTGTATTTTATATGTCCCTAGAAACCTCTGACGCGCTTTAGAAAGCTTCCCACCTTGACTCGGGATGGTTCCCGCACTGCTTCCTCAGCCTGCATGTGCAAAAACTGCACCTTCTGCAAACACGCAGACTTCGGGGTTTTGCAGCAACTTCTGCCCCAAAGCCCCCCCAAAGAAAGGGGGGGGGGGCAACTCGTAACAAACCCCCAACACATAAGTGGTCCTGGATAAACTCCAGTGATGCGCACAGATGTTACCCTGCGGGATTTGTTTTCATCGTCCTGAGGGCTGTTAAAGGGTTGAAGCAGTAGGTCAGGTATTACCCCTGCCACTGCCACTGCCACTGCCATGGGTTGTGTCTCACATTGCTCCACTCCAGATTTTCATGGTCCCGCTGATAAGAGCCTCAGCATCACCTGCGTATTGATTTCCTCCCCAGAGACTATTTTTGTTGCTCTGGGAATCAGGGCCGGCTGATTTATATGCATGAGCCGTAGGTGTTAGCATGTTAGTCTGAATGGAGTACTGTGTTAGGGGTTTGTGTGTTTGTCTGAATGATGCTGCTGCTGCTGCTGCTGCTGTGTGTGCTGCTTACAGTGCAGGGTTTTGGCCAAGCTGCAGGCACCCCTCAGCTGGGGGTTGCTCGCTGATCATTGTCATTAATCTCGCCTCTGACAGGAGCCGGGGGAGAAACACGAGGCAGGGGGGGGTAGGGATGTTAAAGGTGGTAAAGAAGACTGCAATGCTGTCTGTTTTCAAACTATCTCTTTAAAAGATGATCTGTTTTTATTTGTCTTTGCAAACTGGATGCTTCCTTTGACCAACATGACATGTGATCTCCTGTGAACTCTGACCTTGCTGATTTGGGATGTTTTTCTACAGTTTCTCTTTGGCACTACAGCACATGAAAGATACATTTAAATATTGCCGAGGCTTCTTTAGAAAGTGCAAGGATTTTAAATGTGCCCTTGCCCTTCATGTAGTTTTGAAACAGAAAGAAACAGCATGAAAATGCATTCAGTTTGAAGCGTTTAATTGACCAAAAACAACTCCTCAATTTTGGCACATCTGACAGTTCTTCACGGTACTTCAGCTTTCAAGCAGGGTTGATATTGACTGATTGGTGCATCAGTTGTTTAAACAGGGATGGGGAGCTTGGTATGATGCAGACGCTTGTGTGGTGGGAGTCTGTTGTGAAGCCTTGTCCTTCCTTCCTATAGTGCAAAGGGGAGATGGGGTATAGGGAGAAATGGTTGGAAAAAGAAAGTCAGGCAGACTTAACATTGTGTCTGACAGGCAGGCCTAAGGGACAAACACATGCGCGCACACAGGGTTAGCGCGGTACGTTTGTGAAAGTGCAGGCAAAAACGTCCACGTACGATAACAAATGCGCCCAACTCCACCTCTGCCTCTTGATCACCCTCCCGCCCCCTCCATTACCGCGCGCCTCATCGCCACGCGTTTTTAAATCACCTCCATTTGTTCATGCGAATGTGCGTGACGAGAGCCGTCCTTTCGAGCTCGTTCCCCATCACCCCGCTCGGGCCTTGGCCCCGGCTCCAGTGGCTGAAAAATAGCAGCAGTCCGACGCCGGGGAGGAGATTTGAATACCAATTACAGTGGGAGTGTGTGTGTGTGTGTTTGTGTGTGTGTGTGTGTGTGTGAGTGTGTGCACCCACGAATGCGGAGAAGCCACGCATAGATCAATGTGGCACTGAGTCACACAGCAGGGAAGGTTGGCATGTAAACACAGACACATCAAGGTAAAATGCTGTACACAACCACAACCATGCGTACATCTGCAGGTGCATATCAAATACACACATTTCCATTGAGCAGCGCAAATGTTGGATATGTAAAAATTTGTTAGAACCACAAACGCAGCACTTGATGCTTGTCAGGCGTAGTTCGTGCTTTACGCAGGAGTTAAGATAACATTTTTGTTCTTCTATTTTCCTTGTATGTTGTGCTGGGCTGGCTCTTTCTGTGGCTTTGTTTGCTACCTAATAAGCCAAAAAAGCTTTTACAGTGTGGAAGGGTTTATCCTTTGATCCTAACCTTGAAGCAAAATGTACCCACTCACTGTAAAAAAAAAAAACAACAACAACAAAAAACCAAAAAACTCCTGGACAATTTAATTAAAACGAGTGAGATCTTGCATCTTCCCTCTCTGCCCTGCCATCTGCTGGTTCACCGTATAAATCAGTGCAGAATCAGATCTCAGTGTAGCTACGATGTTGTTTATGCTCTGATTCACTGTCTTTTGTAAGTCTAAATAATTGGACAACCTAAGCTTGGCAGAGGAACGCTGGCGTGGCTGTCGACAGAAGAGAGACGGGGAGAAATTAGCCGTCTTTTATAGGTGGGCTGCCCGCTGCTGTTGTTCATAGCCCTGTTTGATCAACCGATGCAGTCGTAAAGGGTCCTGACAGGGGTGGGCCCGCTATCTCAGCTGAGCCACTGCCTCAGCATAAGCCCCATAGACAAATTTGTGTTTCCGCCGAGAAAATCCCCAGCCGAAACAGTTACAGAGCTTATTGTGGCTTGTTTTTATTCTCCTCTGGGCTTTTATGGGTCCATCACTCAGAGGCAGAAGTCTTTAAGCTTCAGGTTTCTGCACAGGTGATATGTATTTATTTCGACTTAACTACTCATTCGGCTGCACTGATCAGGCATAACATTATGACCACCTTGCTAAATGACACCAAGATGTCAGCAGCAGTCCCGCAAGTATCCAAGTGATCCCTCAATGGGTCACACTTGTTTTTACGACATGTTTCATAAATAAAAAAATAGATTAGGATCTGGGGAATTTGGTCTTTAAACTTTAGACTCTGTCTTGATTTTGTGCTCTTTAAGCAGTTTTAGTTTTGTTTCGTGGTGCTTTGGGAAGGATCTTCAAAAGAATTCACGGCCTTCAAACAAAAAACAAAAAAACAATAAGTTATCATTTTTCACCGTTTGAGAAAATCTGCTCGCCAAGCTTGTGTGGTTTGCTAACTAATGCGCCCAGTTTCCTCACACTAGTGTCTTCGGCCATGCAATCCTGACACAACAAGCTGTGAATCACTGTTTATTCTGACACTCCTCTATCACTACCAGCATTTGTTCTGTAGTCATTTGTCTGTTTGATTGGGACACGGGAGCCAGTCTTCTCTCTGTCAATGCATCAGTGGCCATCAATGGCACTTGTGCTCGTTCAATACTGTTCCTTTCTTGCAAGTCTGCAATTGGGACTGGATTTGCTGGTAAGTTATAAAACCACAAAGTTTACACTTGACCTTCCTCTTTTAAAGACTTGTGACTTCACTCGGATTTCAAGATCTTGGGCTAGTGTCTCGTGAACAATCTTTGTCATGTATTCAGTATTAGTAATAAAAATAAACTTGTGAGTGTAGATGATGTGGGGAAGAATTATACTTTTTATTTCCCGTAAAGTGAATATGAACCAATGAGTGACTTTCATTGTAACATTACACAAATATCGGTTGTCTAGAATGTGTTTTGACATTAAGCGCCAGTAGGAAGAGATCATTTCATCTTCCTAATTTTTTGTTTTTGTGTTTATGTACTTCCGGCATCAAGCAAACACAAGTAAGCCACATTCTCCCTTTAAAGGTGCACGTATGCATAAATTTGTAGTGCTTGATTAGTGCGGGTTATTATTTTTAATAATATTTTTAATCATCCTTGCTGTAGGATCACACAGTTGTCTAAAGAATGGATATTTGACTTGAAGCGAAAAACTTTGGACATGGCTTGGACTTTGTTGTGTTATACATGATCATTGAATAGCTGTTTGTTTTGAATATCTATGGTTTCAATAAGTTACTCTAGTATCATTGCTTTGTCCTAATACGATTTAATGTTTTTGCTTTGATTTCATTAGAAAAGAGAAGTTAGATATGACAATTATTTTTGAGGACACATGTCACACATCCCTTTTCACATCCTGTTTACTGGAATGGGTTTTAAGCTTCCCTTGTAGGGAGAGGTTCCTGCAAACTAAATACACAAAGCCCAATGATTAAAAAAGGTCACACAAAGACACCAAATGGTAATCGAATCCTTATATCTCATTTGACCATATTTTTAAATTGTCCATTAGTTAAACTTTCTGTCAATCTAATCAGGGCAAATGCTAATATAGAAACACTCTTGATGGCAGCCACCTCATCTCCTTCCCATTACTATTCCCCAGATAGTGCTGCCTGTGATTATCATAATGGTGATCTATGTCGTCCTTACGTGTCGCTTTCTGAGAACAACTGGCATTCCACCAACTTTAGTGCGCAAGTTTTTTTTCCAATCCCAAGTGAGAAACCAAGGACATCTCCTCCGTTTGCTGGCATTTGAAGCCTGTCAATCATTTTGGTGCTGTTAGGTTCATCTGATCTGATTGGCTTTCTCCAACAAAGCCCCAGCTGGGTGCTTCTCTCACTGTGCGCTGACCCAATGTCCCCTGAGCCAGCAGCTTTTCTGCAGCAGAGGACCCTTCTCTGAGTCCATTTGTCTTTGCCTTGGGACTGTTAAATCAGCAAAAAAAGAGGCAGCTGCTAAGTATTTTATTTATTTTTGTCTAAAAGGACACAAAATATACTTTTTTCAAAGGCAGTAAGTGCTGAATAAAGGTTTGGTCAGAGAGAAAAAACATGGAAACATCAGCGCCACAGGGTCAGCATTCCTTACTGTTAACATTAATGTTGAGACTAACTGTCCAGACCAACCTTATTGATAAGCCGTGGTGGGATAAACAAGGGAGATCACTGATGACGCGCGCTAACGCAAACACATTGGTTTATTCTCCATATCAATCAACGTCATTTAGCTTATGTAAGGAAACCGAACAACAAGACAATGGAAAAACGTAGCTGTGCGTTGAGGTTTGCAGTCATCAATAGGTTTCATTCCTGAGCTCACCCCACTCCTATTTCCTCCAAAACAGCTTGTGTGCACAGGTGAGTGCAATTATATCTAATCACAAATCATGCCCAAAGTGACACACCCACCACCAAAGTGCCAATCAGACATGCATACAACAGCATATTGATAAACATAACATTATATGCACATATGGCTTCTACAATTGAGGTTCAAATGACTTGAGAGTAAATGTTTACATCTCCTTTTTTTGGGGGGGGCGGGGCTTGTTTAACCCCCTCCCTTGCCGCTGTGACACCTGTTCCCACTGCTCCCACAGGGGCGCAGTGCTAACATGGTTATACAGGGAGATCCAGTAACGGCAGGTGATTATCTGCACTCAAGCGGGGCGACAGAGCCCTTGCTGGCCGTGATTGGACCAGAGAGGCTGATTGAGTTGAAAAGGGCAAGTGCCTAAAAACTGAGGAGCTGGAAGATGTGTAGTTTGTCAGAGCAAAAGGCTAATACACATCCCATCTGGAATAATTAATGTAGGGACGAGAAAAGGGACGGATGGTTGGTAATGAGGTGTTCGCATGGTAGTGGAAACTCCACAAGAGACCCCGTTTTCTGTCATCACCTTGGGAGGTTGGTGTGTCTGGTGGAGGCTGGCTGATGAAGAGTGACCAGGATTAGCTGGGGCACTGAGGAACTGATGGGGTCACAGAGGGAGAGCGGGCAAAGTCTGCAGCCATGGTTACACACCGTATCAAAAAAAAAGAGAAAGAAAACAGTGAGGAGGGGATGGAAAGCACCAGGGGCAGGTGTCATAGACCAGTGGAGCAGAGGAGAAAGTCCGGCTGAGAGAAGTTCAGCAAATGAGAGAATGATTGCAGGATTTCTGTGCTAAGATAGAAGGGGGTTAAAAAAAGACTAGGGGAAAGAGAGCAACCTCTATAGTGCAATATGACTGATTTCTATGGCCATAAAGGGTGAGAAGGGAAAGAAGAGGGAGGTTTGGTAAAAACAGGAAAATACAGGGTGTTGGTGTCATGAGAAGGAGGGAGCACACAAACAGAGAGATGGATGGTGATATTCAAAGATTAAAAAAAGAAAAGAAAGGGCAAGCACTGTGCAGGTGACAACACCTGAGGTAGGACTTGTCTTGATCGATGAGGTCAAAGTATATACATGCTCTCTCAAACCCACACACAATACACACATAAACCACGACCCAGGCGAACAAGTGTTGAAAACGTTACACACTTTTGTCAGACCCTCCCACTTTTACCCACCCTACACGAAGAACGGGATACCCACACATGCGGCTTGCTATTCATCTGCCTGCCACTTAGAATCCTCCTTCGTATCATCACCACTAATAGGTTTGCTTTGATGAGATTGTCGGATGCGGAAAATTTCTGGCGAAAGCGTCGCTCTGTCTTCTGGGAAATTAGATAGAGATTTTTTTTTTTTTTTCTTTAGAGCGCGGACACAACAATGCCAGAGAGGACTCGGATGAGTTTTCTATCTTCCGAAACCCCTTAAAATGTATCTCCCACGAGTCGCAAATCCGTTGTAGTTATTATTACCATGTCTGGCTAAGATGAAGTGTTAACTACTGTTGCGACCATTTTTTTACCTGGCTCTCTACATTCGAACACTTCTCGAGGATGCTAGCTAAAAAAAAAAACACTCCATTAAATAAGCGAAAGATTAAGACTTATTAGCACTGCAAATGCAATGCAAGCATAATTCTGTGTCTGATTTAAAAGTAAAAACATACTCCTATCTTTGCACTGCTGTAGATACAACTTTTAGCACAAACCTGAAGATCCTGTAAGTGACCGACTGCTTCTTTCTTTATTATGTTTTTTACAGCCTTGTTATCCTTTTAAAATGATGGGGAAAAAGTGCAACCTTGCTCTAATTAGACTAGAACATTTTCCCACATACCTATTGTAGGCCTTCAGATGGAATTTTGCCATCACATTTGATGTCACTTTTCTCAACTTTCTTTATTTACTTTTTTTTTTACCAATATGCAATAGCCACCTCTAAACTCAATCATCTTTAGCATGTCAGCCACTTAACATATACAAGCCTGGGCTTGGATGGCAGTTAAACTCCATCCAACTTTACAAATGATTGATGGGTATAGTGTTGAACTATTGTGTTGGGACTCGATATCCTATGCAGTCAAAAGCCCAGGCACATGAAAATGACTTAAGAATGGCTGACCATAGTTTGTGTAAAAAGTTATGCAAATTCATTCTTTTAGTTTTTGTTCTGGCTCAAATGTTTGTTTGTAATATTTGTTACTGTTATTTTTTTTTTGGTCTAAGGGTTTGCAGAAACCTGTCCTTTTTAAAAGCAATGTTTAGACATTTTACATCAACTGTACTTCTCCACCCTGTCTGATTTTCTCCTCGTCTCTTCGTCTGGCCTTAGATAAGATCCTCGATATCAGGGGTATTAAGCTTTGATCCACTTCATTAGCAAACTGTAAACAACCCCTAATTAGAGTCAATTAATTTGGAGCATATGAAACAATCCAGAAGTAAAAGTTCCTTCAAAATCCCTTGTTCCCTAGTGTTTGCAAGATGGTAAGATTTTGAAAAAGATGGACAGATATTTACAAATTAGAAGGTAAAAAAAAAAGCCTGCTGTGGTGCCTAGTCCTAAGATTTATCGACAAAAGATCCACTGCGCTCTTTTGAGATTCATAAGGGTCATCAAGTGAGGGTGTGCTTTCAGCTAAACACTTGGACCGTTGTGTGGCCGCCTGTAGTGAAAAGGGAAAAGGAAAGAGAAAGCGGCTAAGCCTAATTGGATTGGTGCTCCGATTGTTTCTGCACACATTTTTATAGCTGGCGAGGCCGTTTTAAAAAGTGGCCTGGCACCGACAACCTGGAGGAGAGCTTTCACAGGATTCATTTTCTACCGAGCGCTTCAAGGAGCTTTCAAGTGCATGACTGCTGTGTTTCACCTGATGGCTGTTAACAGGTCCGACCCACTCACCTGACCTACCATAAAGCCTCGGCCGCAGATTGAAGTGGTGCTTGAGTCACGTTCACAGATGTTTTCCTATGTCCCCGTCCATCTGGCGGCCAGGGAATTGTTATCACAAGCCACAGAAAGTCCTTGCGTCTCTTTTCTGGTCGTTGCTGCAAAGAAGTGGAACAGACAAGCAATCTGTGATGCTGAGTGAGTTTGACAGAGACCTTGGGCATTGGACGCATTTGCAGAGGAAATGGTAGTTCATGGCGACTGCTTCCCACTAGGCCATACTGGCCAACTAGGCTGTGAAGCAGCTTGGATCGGCCAGTGGGGCTCTGTGGATTGCTCCACAAGTCATTTTTAGCTTTTGTAAACTCTGTAGGCATGGGCAGCAAGTGTTTGGTGTGTGTGCAATAGAGATGCTAGAGTCTGCAGAGCGACAGAGTACACACAGCACGGAGTCGTCGCCTCCTGACTGCATATACAGTAACATAGTTTATTGCTGGAGAAACTAATAAAAGAAAGCTGTAGGGGGAATGTGCTTTCTTTCTTGATTATTTTTTGTCTTCCCAAACACCATGATGGCTACCATCTATCCCTTTTTTATCTGTGTTGCCCTGCCCACTGTTTTAGTCAGTGGGATTCCATGCTGCAGTACATCCTAACTTAGGAGAGTCACAGTTTGACTTTACTGTTTGTTTTTGGGTGCTTTCATGTTGTTAAAAAACTCATATATTTAAAAACCTATTGTGACATAGATATTATAAAAAATACCCGCTGTGCATTTTCATTATGCTAACAAGAATATTACAATACACTGTTTGCATATGCTTGATTTGGATAAATCTGATTATATTTGGCCCCTATGAAGCAGGGAGACTTTGATATATGTTGCTTGGTGTCTCAAGTTGAAAAGATAAAAGCTCAACAATCTGTGAACAGAAGGTATGCTTGAGTCTGCAGAAACAGCCAGAAGGCAAAGTTTATTTTCTCTTTGCCTGGACTAAATGCAATAAAAATGAGGAAGTAACCAACCACTAAGCTACTGTTTTTACAGAAGTCAAATAAAAGTAAAATCTTTTTCACAATTTAAAACCACTACTTTACAAAAGGAAAGACATGTGAAATGTAATATGTGTATCTAGAGATGGATTTTGTGGCCATACACCAATATCACCTTATTCTAGGAATGTAGAATATTACTGTAATTAGCATGCTACAATGATAAACCTTTTGCAGTCTTATTCTGTTAGCTGGTGAATTTAACAGAAGCTCGTGCTTGTTTATGGTGGGATTCGGTTTGAGGAGTACAAAAAAGTAGCTTGTGGGAAAATTAAGAATAAACATAAAACACTAGTAATAAAAGGCAAGTTTATTCCCAAATGATGAGAGCAAATGTGTATTAATATGAGTCATTGGCTTGCAATACAGATTTTGAAATATAGGTGTGCTTTCTTTCTATTACAGTCAGGTAACTGTGCTGCCTCCCTGCAAAATGCTTTTTTTCGTTGTATGTTTAAAGCTCTATTACTAGTTTTTTTTTACAGGAGCTTTGATGCAGGTAATATAGACAACCAGCTAGACTCGCCGGCCTGAAAAACCTTATTCCCAAGGCATGTCCC
The DNA here is from genome assembly GCA_032876305.1 of Orestias chungarensis. Lineage (NCBI taxonomy): Eukaryota > Metazoa > Chordata > Actinopteri > Cyprinodontiformes > Cyprinodontidae > Orestias > Orestias chungarensis. Next base: position 2,760,424 of record JAVLVB010000513.1, on the reverse strand, counting down.
ATCAGTTTAGCCCTTGATCTCAGGTAAAACCTGTTTTACTTATAGCTGCTGTACACATTCTCCATTTTTCTTAATGTTAGCTATTTTTCTTCTTAGCCTCTTCTTCTCCAATCACTCTTCCCCCGCTCTCCTGCAGCTCGAAGCCTGTTCATGGGTCTCTGCAGAGACTTAGTGTCTTTTTTTGTTTTTTTTTGCTCGCCATGATCACACAAAAGCTTTTATTTCTGTCTCGCTGACCCCTCCCTGTGCAGCTGTACTTCTTGCTCCAGGTGCATGTGTCTGCATGTATCTGCTCCAACTGTTCCTAATAGTTAGCAGTGACAGGCGAGCTCAGCGATGGTTGGAAAGGCGAGTTTTGGTGAAGGGGGAAAAAGGACTTTTCTTCGCCAAGATAGCTTGCTGATGGATATCTTGGCAGTCTTTCCCCCCTGCCTCCCTGCTGCTCGCACCCCATCTATGTCTTCTCTTCCTCCTTCCTCCTAACTCTCACACTGTCGCTACAGGCAATAGGGATGGCAGAGCCATGTGTGAACGGATAGAAAGTGAGATGAAGAAGGAGAAAGAGAGGAAAAAGAGACAGAGGATTGACGGGACCCAGGTGGCTGGCTTTTGAACGCCTGTGTTTCCGTTTTCCTTCTCTCATTTGCATTGGCAAAATGGTTTTCTTCTTTCATCTGACTCTTTGTATTTTCCTTCTCTTTCCTTCCATTTACTCAGACCACATCAAATCATATTCAATATGTTTTTTTTTCCTGCTCCATCTTCTTTATCCACTGTTCCCATTTCTCAAAATAACTCAAGCTTTAAATTCCTCTGCGTTATTTTAACTTTCTGTTTTCTTTTAGTCAATTGCTTGTTTCCTCTTTTTTTCCAAACTCTACCTCCAGATGCACCTTCTCTCACCACCTCCTTTGCTCTGGGCTTGCTGAACTCCACATTTTACTCGGCACAGCAATATTCCGGGAGTTTGAAGCTTTTATTGTTACTGTACATGCCCTTCAGACACCTTGCAGTCCCCTCACCCATCTCCCACCAATCTATCTCTTCATCCCGTGACTGTTTTTTTACTGCCTCATCTCTTCCAGCCCTCCTCTTCTGCTTCTTTTATGTCTCAAAACCCCTACAAATAACTTTTTTTTCTACTATTAACAGTAAAAAAATAGGTTATCTCCTCAGCGTTTGATCCCACGTATTGGGCTCTTCATCTCTCACAAAACGAACATGCACACGTCATCATTTTTGTCTTGCCTACTCTGTCTTCTTCCTAACCTATGTGGCTTACACATCCATCATACTTCAGAATTCACTTCTGCTACTAGGTTTGTTTTCAGCAGGTTGTTTGTTTGACAGTTGTGACTGTTCTCGTGTATCTGCAACAGTGCCTTACAGTCTTATCACAATTTTATTATATTTATGAATTTATGTATTTGACCAAAAACAAAGTGTGCATGTTTGTGAAATAGAAGGAAAAGGATGCATGTTTTTGAAATTTCTTTAACAAACAATCCTCATGAAACTGTATTAAACCATCTTTGCTGTAATTTGCTCAGATGTGATCCGGGGCAACACTATCACCTCGATGAAGCCTTGTTGGTCACAGTGAAATTCTGTTGAGATTTATTTCTTTAAAATACAGATCAAAGCAGGCTGGTCCGGTCAAAGTTCAAACCAAAATTCACGTAATTATCAGTGGATCTAACCGAAGGTTGGTGTTTACAGTTGAATTCTTTTTCCAGGTGTGGAAAACCACTGCAGACGTGTCTTAAAAGAGAGATTGTCCTGTGTATATTTTATCTGGGTGCCTCTTAACATTCAGGATACATTTCAGAGGTAGACATAGTCAGGAGTTTCTTCACATACAGGGATTCATCATTTCCTTCATAGGTTGGGTCCAATAGCTCTGCCCAGTAAACATAAACTGAGCCGCGCATCCCAACACACTGGAAGAAACACCATCAGACTACCTCAGAATTGCTGAATTGAGTTATGTAGCCTGCCAGTCAACTCCCTGCTCCCTCGTGTACACACACACATCCACATCCCTTTACAGATTCCTTGGCCACATACACACACACTCACACTTATTCCCGCCCTTCGGATGGTGCATATTTGGCATAGGGAAGGGACTCAATTACGGTGAAGGTGAAAGAGGCAATAAACACTGCACAGATACAGTGAAGCGTGTTCAGCAGTGGCATAGTCAATCACAGGAGCAGGTAGGTAGCGGCTGCCGCTTTGCTCATCCAGCTGTAAAGTGATGGGGATGGTCAGAGGTGGGTGGATGGATAGAGGTGGGTATTTGGGAGGTGGGAGTGGGTACATAGCGCAACCTTCTGATCCTCCCCAAAAATTTTTGCCTCCAACCCACTTAAACGGACCTGCGTCTGAGCAGATTGAAGGATGAGATGGATGGTCTCCTGACCATCTCTAGCATTGTGGATTCACATATAGCATGAGCATAGGGACTGCAAAGGGCAACAGTATGCATTAGTATCATTGTTCATTTGGTTTCTGTGGGATAAGACGCAGCCGATATAACTACCAGGATCTCACTTTTCTTGTTCATGGTATCATTTATATCAAACAAAGCAACACACAGTCTATGTTTTTGTCTTAGTTTCTTTCCTATAAGTTTTGTATAATTCAACACTGTATTTAACGCTTCAGATAGATTTGTAAAGCTGTTATTGTCATTACATTCATTCAGATTATTGAGCGTTCCGATAAAGCAGTTGGTAGAAAACCACCACCAAAAAAAGACCTACCTTTTAAACAGTGTTAGTTCCTTTATCCATCCATTGTCTTTGTATCTATAGCAGTCTTTGAGGCAAGATAGGACTCCCTTGACATGCCTCCAGTCTATCACAGCCAAAATGTCATAAACTGTTCTCATCTTATATCATAACTATATCCATATAATGCTTGGCAAATATGGAATATGCGATTGTTAAAAACTCCTGCATTTAGGCCCTTCCATCATTTTAACAACTTTGACTGGCTACCAGCCCGTCACACATGAGAAAAACAAGTTCTCTGCTCACCATCTTTCAGCCAAAACTATGCAATGTTAGTGTGAAAACAGGTTGACCTCATCGGAACAGAGCACACTCTACATGTTTACTGTGTCCCTTGAATTTGGTCGTGTCTAACAGGACGTCTAATGGTGCCTCAACAATGGTGCAGTTGGTAGCACCATTGAGGCAAGAATGCTTGATTAAAGGCCCGGGGAGGTTTGCATGTTCTCCACATGAATTTGGCTTCCCTCTAGGTGCTCTAGCTTCCTCCCACAGTAGAAAAAGGTGTGTACATGTGTGTGCATGGTTGTGTTACCCATCGCATCCCATCTGATCATTGCGGGAGATAGGCTACCACCCCATTTCCATTCCCCCACCTGTGACCTTTTTATAGCTTTTCTTCAATGAAGGCCAGATTTGTGAAGTACTTCTTAGTTTTTGAATGCCATTGGTTTCAAAGTTAAAATGTCTAAGAACAAATGCATTCAGCCGTTTCCATACTTTTCCCCCTTTCTTTTCCAGATGGGAAACGTTGTACTGCTGCATTATTTATCATTATTGTAATATATTCATGCTTTGTATTGAATATTTGTTGGCTGTAACTATCTCTTGTAGCACGTTGTATCTGTAGTCACTGCAGTAAATGCCCACTCCTGGTACAGATTATAGTGTCCCCATTTGTAAAAGCACACATACATAAATGAATATCATGAAAATGTAGATTTATCCGGACTTTTCTTAATGCCTATGCAGAATGCAGGGCTGCGCCCACGGCTATTTCATTAGTTTAGGAGTTGCTAGGCTGCAATCTATCAAATTAATTGTGTTTAGCATGTTGTGGGTTGTATGTGCATATGCTTTTGGCAAACAATTTGGTAACCTAGGCAACATTATAGAAACAAGTTAAAGTCAAAGATCAATAAATTATTGTTCATTTAAGGGTTTAGGGTGGCAGAAAATGTGACTTGAGGTAGCAAAATGGAAAGGCAGCAAGCGATATTGGTTAAAAAACAAACAGAGGTTTGGCCAGTTAAAAAGTAAAGTTTTAATCTTTTATATGTATTTAAACCATAAAACAAACCAGGGCCAAGTGGAGGAAATCCAGCACATGCATACAAGGAATAAGCACTCCCCAGCCAGCCACCATGTTTAAAACCCAGTGCTATCTCTGCAAGCCACCTCCAACTATTGAATCACTTTACAACACATGATGTCTTCAGGAAGATAAGGAACCGTGTTTTATAATTCACTATGAGCATGCATATACTTCAGAAGCTAATCAGAGAGGCAAACCTTCACTTGTGGAATTACCCCTATACTGTGTATAATCTCAACATCGAAACAGTAAATAAAAACTGTGTTTAACTGCAGTTATGAAAATAAAAGTAAAGCAAGAACCAAATACACATGAGAAACAATAGCAGAACAAGAACAAATTGGGTTATAATTTAATGCAAAAGATTGTTTGTTCTGTATTAAAAAGTAATATCCTCCTCACTAGTTTCTACACACCAAAAGGGTTTTTCTGTATCAGTTTCCACGACCAGAATGGAAACTAAAGCATCCATTTTGCATTAATATTCAGGAGCAATTATTAAGTTTTTTTCTCTGTCTCCTACTGGGACCTTTTTGAGTTTGGTGAAGGTGTTTTGCTTCTTTAGGTTAAGATAAAGGTTGTGCTGCTGCAGATATATCAAGATTCCAGTTTCCAAGAAAGCCTTACTCATTGTGCTGAGTTCTGAACTCTGTTTTATTGCAGACCTTCTCCTGGAATCTGTGCCGTTTATTTTCTTCTGGTACTGCTGTTTATTTGTAGACTTTTTTGACAACCATTCTGTTCTGGTTGAGGTTTTGTGGTGCTTGGGTTTTGGGCATCGTTTCTGAAAAGTGTGTGAACATTAAGCTCAATTAGTGTTCTGAGACGTATCACATCTGTGAACACAGATGTTTATTTTCACGTTTAAGGATTTAGGAATTATTCTTATTTTTTATGGTTTCCTAACAATGGGAACCAATAGCACCAACATTTTTACTTTCAACCTTAAGAACTCGCAATCCAAAAGTGAATAATCTGCATAGTGCAGAGCGAGATTAAGTAATGCCAGCAGACATTTTTGTCTATAAACATCTTCGTAGCCTTTCTGGGGATCACATTGTTCAAGGTAGAGTGGTAAATGTGCTATAGGTCAATAGAGGAGAGATGGTTTATGGCATTATGTCTTCCTAAGTTATAAATGGGGGTACTAACTTCAGCAGTGGATGGCTGCCTTTGTGACATTCGCACATATTGGACATGTTATATTGAAGTGTGCCAAAATAAAAAAGTGAATAGAGCTGATCTGTTGGTAAATGTTTAACTGATTTTGTGACTATTCTGAGTAGAAAAACCTAGAATGACAGACTTTCAGCTGCCAACTTGATGCCATATTTTTTATATGTATGTCACAAAAGGCTGATGTCTGTTGACCCTTAGCTTCATCCACCTGTATTCTCTTCTTGTATTATTCTGCTCTTGGTGTCTTCCATCCATGTATTGGCAGCAAATATTTTCGTTACCACTGTAGAGCCATGATGATTTTTCATTCTTTGAATAGTTTAAAACTAAACCTTAAAAACTGAAATCTAGTGGTTAAAATGATTGCAATATTAAATACACCACAAATCTCCCACATTATAAAATCTGTCACGCCTGATTGGTTGATCAGACACAGAGTCATATGCTGATTTATTTCCTGCTCTTGTACATCTAACATCAATAGACCCAGAACCTCAGTAATCTGGTTTCCAGAAGATTGCAAGTTGTCAGTATGTACGAGAAACGCGTGCATCGGGTTTATTGTTCTCAACACATTCTACAAGTTACAGTCACTCCATTGATGTAACTCTTAAATGTGACTGTGCAGGTCTGTTTGGTGTTGGGATGTAAATTCCTTAAATTGTTGTCATTTCAACTATGCCGTTTTTTTATTTTGTGTATTTATTAACTCTTTATCTTTGCAGTGTTGACATTAAAAACAATGATTTGCTTTATTGTACTTATTTTATTGTTGATGGATCAATGACTGAAAACAGTTTAACTGCGTTCAAGAGATAAACATTAATGCAGCTAATAGCTATTTACCCCATCTGATCGTGATGAAGTCTAGTCATTATAACATGAACATTGTCAAGATGATAGAAAATGACGAAAGACAGGCCAGAGATTGCTTACCAGTCCTCGGTTGCAGGTGTAACACAGCCAGGGCATAAGTGTTCTGCTGTTTGTGGTATTTTGTAGCCTTAGGCATGTTCCGGAAGTGTCAATAGAAACTCTGGAAGTCAGAAACTAAAATACTAAAAAAACAAAAAAAAGATCTACACAGATGACAAATGTCATTCCGTCTCAGCTGTAACCCACCCTATTTGGCTGACGTTGCAGTTTTTTTTCTTCCTAACCCAAGTGTCAAAGAATGTAGATGACCTCTTTACATATTGAAATCCTGCAGGTATGGTAATTTTCACTGCAATGTATTCCAGGTGAGTATTCAAAAAGAGCCCATATAATCCAAAGAGACTTGAATCTGTGGCTGTCAGTGGATCCAACAGACTCACACATTTATTATTTGTGATGTTCTGCTGTGCACCGTTGCATTCAGGGAAGGCTTTCTTCTCACCTCCACACACACACACACACACACACACACACACACACACACACACACACACACACACACACACACACCAGCACAGAGATTCAGATCTGCCGATGGCGCTTTGAGCATATATTTTCTGTGCATTTTCGTGTTATGTTGTTTTGTTTTTTTTGCACAAAAGCAGATATAAATGAGCACTTACATTAGTAGCATCCCACCAAGCTAGAGTTTATAACTACAGTGATGATGGAAAGAGAGAGCGAATGCCTGCGGAGAATGTAATAGCTCCAGCTGCTCTCTCACTCACCTCAGCCACCTTTTGATCCTATCTGTTTCCCTCCATATTTTATTCATTTCTGTTCCCCTCAGCACATCCGTATTTCTGCCTGCCTGCTCACCCCCCTCCGTCCTGGTCTCTTTCCATCATGTCCGCCTCTGAATTTACCACCAAGGCTTGCCTCTTGGCACTTCCTTCTCCATTCTGTTGCCCTGCTCTTCTTTCCCTCTGTGTCCTTTTTGTCTTGCTTCTTAAAGCCTCCCCTTTCTACCCGTTATCTTATTTTTGTTTTCCACTCAGACTCAAACTGTATCAAACTGCATTCTTTTGCACTCTGCCTAAACTTCTTGTATTTTTTTTTCTTTCAGAAGTTTTATTTGGGAAAGAGTTGGTGGCGGGGCTTAGATACAAGAGTAGAAGGCGTGAAAAATCTGCATGTGTCTAATGAGTTTAGGCACACAGCCAAGGAGAGACCTGTGCCAGCTCCATTAATTGGTCATGTAAAAATTGGAGGCTGCAACACCCTTGTTAATGCTTTGGGTTATTAATAAAAAAAAGCTACAGAATCGGAAGGGATAAAAATCAATAAATGGCCTTAAAGGAAAATTGAAAAGGGGGAGAAGGAGACTTTCTGGAAGAGCTTGGTGCAGCAGAGACATTGTTATTATCCGCTGCTGCTGCCCTCTAATGAGGGTTATTTAATGGGCCAAAAAACAAGCACGCGAAGCAAGCAGCTAATGGAATGCTGATTTGTCCACGGAAAGCTAAAACTTCTTCTTTTTATATATGGAAACAATGGGGATGATATAGAAAAGGTACAAGAAGAAAAAAAAAGCTTGGGGGCTGTCTCCCATCTGCTCAACCTGAAATGACCCTTGTAGCTGAGGTTTGTTGGGTGTTTTCTCTTCTTTAACTACCTATATCTTCCGAGTCTTTCTTTATTTTGTTCATCTTTCCCCAAAGCACCTTTTTTTATGGAAGAAGTAGTCATTACAGGACAATAAAATCCTGATTGGAATGAGTGAAACCATCTTTGAGAGTGGCGCAACGAGAGCTGCAACAAGAGACATGGATGTGTGCCGCATTACACACTTAATGGCTTTGCTCAAAGGCAGTGCTGATTTTCCTTGCACTGCTGCGCACCTCTCAATGACACATCATGGCTTCTGTGATAGAACATTGTTTTTCACGCCATTAGAGTTCAGGTTGGAAGCAGCTGTGCTTTACGGCTGCGGGCCGCAGACACACCTACTATTCACACACTGTGAATGCGACGTTGATTTCAGAGACAAGTTGGCATATTTAGTTTCTTCAATTGTCTGGATCCCTTTACAGTGCTTGACACTTGTTCAATTATGTGATGTCTACCGTCAGTGTAGACACAGCGTGGTAGAGTTTTATATAGTGGTAAATATAGCATAACCAGTGTTATGAAGACATTTAAGAAGGTTAATTAGAGAAATGTAAAAAAATAAATAAACTTATCATACTGATGACTTTCTTTCCTTTGTGCTTATCAAGTAAATGTAAGGGACAAATAGTTTGATGTATAAATACGGGATTATATTACAGTTTCAGATTGATTCTAAACTAGTATCTCTCAATAACCTCTACAACACATTTGTTTGTTTCTTTTTTTAGGTCCTTAATCTTAATCAGCAACAAAAGAAAAAAAAACAGAAAAAAACTTACTGGCAGAAAAAAGGTTGAACTGACGCATCTCTAGATAACTTTCTTTAAGTTTGCACATAACGATGCTCCCCAGTAACTTGCTCAGTATATTACAAAAACAATGATAATATGGATTTCTAAAACTTTACATAGGAAAGAAAATGGATAAGTATTTTTGCTCTATTCACACACTCCTATCTCTACTTTGATTTGCTATATTAATCAGTGTTCTGTTATAAAGTTTGAGCAAGGGTATGTGTGAGACGTGTTAACACAATTACTCGATAATGGATGTCAACAAATCCTTGGTTGACCTTAACTGTATGCAAACCAGACTTGTTCCTTCTTTGCCTCTACACTGGTAGCACTGGCGTTCGTTCCTCACGACTCTGCTTCAGCCATTTTTGTAATTACATACTTTTATGACAAACTATTATGTTGTAAGCCGTAGCAGTCTCTCCAAGGCTTTTATGCATCTTACTGTGTGAGCTCATGCATGCTGTTCTCACATTGCGTTAATGTTTTATTAAAATTACTGTATGTTAACCTTTCTACTGACCCCTGAGTAAAACCATTGTGGTAAAAGACGAAAGACGGTTGTTAATTCCCACATTCATTAATGCTATATAAAGCTTTGTTGAGGATTGGTTAAGAACAGCAGTGCGATGTGCTCAAAAGATTAAGTCTCCAAATAAAAAGCCACCCAAAGGGCTTTGGGCCTGCTCCCTCTTTGATGTTATCTTTATCTTTTGCCATATTGAGTTTTCACTGTCGGTTCAGTGTACTAATGAATGTCTTTGCAAGCATAGTGCAATTAGACTCCTCAAACAACAGCTTCAGAGAAATGAAGAAGAAAAAAACATTCACTGACAGCAAGTAGATTATGAATGTTTTTTCTGCTAAATACCATCATAAGGTATCATTTTTATAGCTGTTTATGTGATATTTATTTGACAAATAATGTTTGAAAATCATTTGTTTTAATATTGTTATCTTGGTAGTAGTTAAAAGCCAGTACAATATATATATAATCTTTAGTCAAATTAGAAATGCACTGATAAGGATTTTAGACTTTTGGTAAAACATTTTGGCAAATGATATTTTTTTTCACTGGCTCCTTATTTTAAGAGGCTATAAATCCAACTGGAAATTAATGGTTTTCAAGGATATTCAAGGGAGTTCTGACTGTTCTGTATACAAGCTATATGAAGGACAGTCCAAATCGTATTGATTGATTATTGCTTCGCCACTCACAATCCACGGTATCACGGTATTTATCTAAAAAAAAGAAAAAAAAGATAGGCATTGTCACTATGATGTAGTAACATTAGTTTATTGGCCTCTACATTCTAGTTTTTAGAGGCAGAGTCGATAGGCAAATTAAAACCAGGCAACGCGATGCAGACCCCATAACCCACCTGTTCTGCAACACACATAAACTCTCCATAGTAATGGATAACTTAAAGGTTTATTATGATTGTAATCGTGTGCCATGCATAGAAATGAAGAAAATTAGCCATAACAATCAAATCTAAGGTTCACTTCTGTTATAAATTTGGCAACCGTAAACTCAACGGTTCTTTAAAAGTAATCCTCATGAACGCATTTTAGAAAGTTTTCTTTTTTTTCATTTGTTTTGCCCTTCACAGCCAGGGTTTAATTTTTTTTATCTATACTTTCCACTTGTTAATACCGTAACTCTGTTTTAGTCTTGTAAGAGTGGAATAATGTATAAGAAGATCAATGCAGCAGTGGATGAGATAAAGCGCCCTTTACTCCTAGTTCGTACCAGCAGCAGTCTGTTTCTTGAGATAAACCCTGATGATCTCACTCTGGCGTCATCAGGAGTAATTTCTTAGACTTGACAAAGCTCCTTCACAGCAGCTGAAGACATCATAGAACTGGATCCGAGGGCCGAGTAGCACAAACTGTGACGAGCATCGTAGCGCACGTGCGCGAATGCGGTGCCCTTAATCATTCTTTTAGAAACCAAAGAGAAGCTTTTCAATGTCAGGCTTTGCTTTGCTTGTGAGCTCAGACCATATCATGAGTGACTGATAAATAGGCTAACAAACAGAATTCCTTCTCTTTATGAATCTGTCATTAGTCAGTACGAGTGTGTCAATATATTCAGCTCCTAAGATGGAGAAAAACACTATTGGGTTAACAATAATTCGATTAGACAAGAATTAGTCATTTATTTTGTTAAGCTAAATTTATTTTTTTGTTCTATGCAAATTCAGTAAAGGTAGAAACAACTCTGCAATCTACAAGTGCATGTTTAAATAGATAGTTTTTAGTTTTTTTATGTATAATTCTATTGTTTTGTTGAGTTTACGAGTATCAGGTTTAGGTTTAGGACAGGTTAGGCTGGTGTTCAAACAGCCTTCTTTTAATTATGCCTAAAAATGAGCTATATCACTAAATTTGATCTAACTCTTTAGGATGAGATAGGGGGAAGGTAGAGTCAAGGATATACCGAATGTATTCTCCCCCCCGGAACAGGCCTTACACTTTCCCTCCATCATGCAGTCACTAAGCAAACATAACTCTGTTTTAACTTATAAAAACAGGTTGTTTTATGCCTGTCCTTAAAACTAGACAGGATGTCTGCCTCACAGACTGTGAACTGCGTTTGCAAGAGAGGAGCCTGATGACTAAACGATCTGCCTCCTATTCTACTCGAAGCAGTTCTAGGAACCACCAGTAAACATGCAGTCTGAGAGCAAAGTGCTCTGTTAGGAACATATAGAAAAATCCGACCTCTGATGTGTGATGCAATTTGAATACTCTTTGCTTTACTGACAGGAAAATAATGAAGGAAGGTAAAATAGGTTATATTTCTTTCAATTTATCACCAGAACAGCATCTGGCTGGAAAAGCATATAGATTAAATAAAACATGTATAGTTTAAGCCAACAATTCTTAAAATGTTGGTTTACTTGGGGAGACAGACGTTAGTTACTTTGACAAGAAAAAAAAAGTGGGCAATTCAATATTGCCTGAACTTGTGATCTCGTTACACTCCAACTAAGCAGTTTAGATCTACTCTTTAAAGATTTAGCTCAGCTCTGTCCGTAATTCAGTTACCGTTCTGCAGCACTGCTAATCATGGAGCACTTCTGATGCCGCTCATTCTTTTTCACAGCACCTGAAGCACAGTGTGCACAGGGAGAACGCGTACGTTCCTCGCTATAAATCAGATGTTACTTTTTTTTAATTTGAACCCATTAATGTGGTTCAAGATATGTGTGTGTATGTGTGTGTGTGTGTGTGTGTGTGTGTGTGTGTGGGTGGGTGAGCGCATGCACATGTGAAAGGAATTATTGTCCGTGTTTGTTGCGACGCACGACTCATGTTTGCTGCAGTTTCTGTTATGAATGAGCACAAAGAGCCTGTGGTGGGAGTGAAAGCTCAGCCTGTAGTGCTATAGGGCCTCCGATGAAGCGATTAGCTGAGAGAGCTGTGAAATAAAGAGCGTTAATTAAAAGCAGAGAGTGGGGGTGTGGGAAAAAAATATCAGGTAAGAGAGATAACGGAAAAGTCTTGAGGAGGAAAAAAAATACATACTTACGTGCCCACACACACATTCAGACACGTACTTCCACATGCACACACTAACACTCAAAAACCCATTTTAACCCAAGAAGATAGAGGTTGAGGAGTAAAATGAGCAAGTTAGTGATGTGGAAAGTACAAGAAAGAGAGCATTGCTGAGTAGGTGGCAATGGGAAAACGGGATTAATTGAATCTGATTTTAATCCTGCTGTTTGTTGTTTGCCTGTTGTATGGGTTTAATGCACTTTCCTTATGTCTGTTCCAGAAGGTCAAATAAGCCAAAGAAAAAGTTTGAGGAAACTAATTCTGTGTTCAGACCAAACAAGTCTGGAGCATCCAAAATGCATCTAATGCTTGAAGTTGGACGCATGTACATTTTGTTTTGGGGTCAGACGATTCAAACGCGTCAAGCATCCCCATTTCCGGTTCAGACTTCCTGTCTCTTCTACTGTCTTTTTGGACAATGCCGGATGAAACTGAGAGAGCGGCTCGGGTTTTATTTAATAAAAACAAATTAAAAAAAGCAAGAGAACGTCATTGTCGGCTGCCTCTGCGCCATATCTGTAACTACGGGAAAAATTCAGCAGCGGAGTTTAGTGATTTGAAAACAGCCACAATAAATCCATCCGCCATTATCACTTCAGAATATTCTGAAGCCCCGTTGGTAAGTTTGTCTCTACGTCACATAGAAGGAGCTCTCTGATTGGTCGACCGCTCAAGCGTCCAGCGGCAAAAGTTTTGGACGTCCAGAGCATCACACGTGACTTTTCAACGCTCCAAGACGCGCGTGTACATCGACATTGCATGTAAACTTGACGCTCTTGACGCTCAAGACGCTTTTGCTGTGAACGCAGCATTACAGCAATGTAGGGGATACGATAATGGATTACAAAAACAAAGAAAAAACATCTGGCTTCCCTGCCTGATCCGAAGGAGAAAGAGAACATTGGAGTCAGGACTCTGAAGGGATTAGAGTTTTTTATTTTATTTTATTTTTAATTGCTGTTGCATAATTACAGGACGAAAGAAAGTTTGTCTGCGAGTCTTAAAGGAAATCAGAGCGATGGAGGGATGGGAGGAATCGAGTTTTTACCCTTAAATCTTTGCCGAAAGATAGAAAGTTGCAGATGTGGAAAGGGCAGTTTGAGAAGAACAAGGCTGCGAGCTAAAAGGATTAATCTGAACTGATTTTAATCCAGCGGGTGATATTAGGCTGAGTCATATTTGACGGGTGCCAGGGGGCAGGAACTTAGGGAGAGAAGTAAGTGTTTGGAGGGAGGGGGGGGGGGATTACATTCGTAAATCATTTTAATGACGCATCTCTGCATTGGGGGGCAGCCAAGAGGCCAAACAAACAGAGAGTAATTAGAGCAGAGGAATAGGAAATAGAGATGGCGCGTGGGTCGGGGCAAAGGAAAGTCATTTGGTAAAGTAAAGGATTGGAACAGGAGACCTTTGAACTGTAATGGTTACGGGTCTCATTATATGGCACCACTGTTCAAAAATTAAAGCTGAGAAGGTGCACAAAACTACACGAGATGATGAAGCTGCATGAGAGGTGAGAGGTGACGTCATCCAGAGTTGAGAAGATGATGTTGAAGGTGATATTGTGAGATCCCTTCCTCCTGGGTGGATGGGGATGATGGTGCTAAAGAAGAGCAGTGTTACCGTGATTAGGATTATAATGGCTGGAATTATGATTACAATAATGGGGACGATGATAAACGTGATTACGGTGTCATTGCTATCACTGATGCCTGTTCCTCTAATTATCCATCCATCCTTTTTCTATGCGCTCTTATTGTGTGCAGGGGTCACGCGAGGGCTGGAGCCATTCCCAGGATGCATTAGGTGAGAAATGAGAAGCCAGTTTGCCCATGGAGCCACATTAACACATGTAGAGTTCCCAGTGCACAAATTCATTTTTTCTCTGAACAAATGGAAAGAGTTATATGGTTTTTATAATAGCTTCACAATTTTTGTTTAACATGAACAAAGAGAAAGGAGCTTTTTTTTTACTCTCTCCTTTGCTTCTGCGAAATTAATTGCATAATTTTTTAACCTGTTGTTTTATGGTAGTGAAATATTAGGGGAACAAACAGTGGGAAAAGAAACAAACTGAAAGATTAACGTTGTATTATAAATCAGTAAAAGGTTGCTTCTGCTGATCTGTTGTACACTTGGCCGATTTAATGTTGTACAATGAGACAAAATGTAATGGAAATAGATCAAAAGTTTGAATGAAAACAACATCAAAAGTAATAAGACCTTCTAGAAAAACATTAATATAGAAGATGAAGAAAAGTTTTATCAGAGAGACGCTTGAGCGATCGACCAATCAGAGAGCTCCTTCTATGTGACGTAGAGTCGGAAGTAACTGTTATATATATATAACAGTTAGTTCCGACTGAGTAATCTGATTGGACGAGAGACTTTCCATGAGTGGTGATATTCACCAATAACAGCACTAGGACTGTTCACAGGTGTATCACTCCGCTACACCGGTATTCTAAATAGAGCCGGGTGACCTTCCAAACTCACCCGGCAGCCGGTCAGCGATGGCCACTCCACCGACTCGCTCCAGAACCTGAGCCACCAGGGTGGCCAGAGGGTGGAAATATATATATATTAAAGCAATATCACACGAGATGGAGTGCTATATTTATATATATATATTTTTACAACTTTATTAATAAATATAACAGCTTTATACAACCCTTCAGTATAAGAATCAAGAGATTATTTGAAAACAATCTTGACCTTTGTCAGGAACTTCATGATAAAAGTCTCTCTTAGCTTATTATGTAGATGAAACCATTGTGTTATGGTCGACTGGAAACTTTAAATTCACTTCCAAAGCATTTCATTTTGATCTAGGCCCTTGAAACAAAGAACCAGTAAGAACAAATGTTTGACCTTTTGGAGCATGCTTTTTTTTAAATATGGTTTTAATCATTTCTTTTTATCTATTTTAATCTTAGAGGACTCCTTGGTTGGCATAACATCACTTCTCTGGATGCTCAACTGTGGTGATCTGCTTCTAATGTAATTACAGTATAATAGATGGTATCCTAAAGTCCTCAGTATTTGGTAAAATAGATGCTGAATCTTAGATGAATGTAATAATTTGCAGCAGTCTGAATTTGGCAGATAAAGCAGTTAATTAAGTTCCTGTCTATTAGGATACATTTTCTTTGTTTTTTCTACTGACCGTTTTTTTCTCCTGGGCTGCAGTGAAGGATTGCAACAAAGTGGATATTTGGGAGTCTTAATAGGAGGGCCAATATGGAAAACAGATATTCAACAAAAGCCAGATTCAGACAAGCGATATCGCACTTCATGGTCAGTGCTTTAAACCTTTAAGCCTACAGGGTGCCTCAAAGGGAATCTTACAGTAAGGAGGCTGGTACTTCAAAGATAAGCAGTTGATTTTTCTCAATTCTCTGAGGGCTGATGGTTGTTTTGACAAAAAAATTGAACTAACCCTGCCTTAATAAACCGCGGATTTTCTACTTATCTTTTACATTAGAGTGACGCAATGACGGACCCACCCACATGACTCGAAATATCGCATGTTGTTATTGTTCATTCGAGTGTTTGCTTCATATTATAAAGAGGGGAAAAAGAAGATTTTCCCTAATTTAAAGGTGAAAGTGGGTTCTAGTTAAGCATTCAGGAGAATTCTGTTTTCTAAACTAGGAAACATGTTTTGACAACTTAATGTCGCACACCAGATATTATTTTTAAAATAAATATTGGCCTATCATGTTATAGAAAATAAATCACAGTTTTTCATCTTAATCCCCAGATTAGATTACTTTCATCATGCTTTTTATCTATATGTACAATAAGTGGAAATCTAAACTTTTATTCTATTAACCACACTCCGAACTAGGCTAAAAACTGAACTATTGTTCTGATGCAAAACCTGTGATAAAAATGCAAAAAAAAAAAAAAAAAGCCTAAAATCCCCAAATACAAAATGACAGAGGAGCAAATTTTGAGCACCTTCTCCGGTTGTATTTAGACACTAAGAAATAAATCAGCAAAAAAGTTTGTAGTTCTTGACCGGAATATGTAATAGAGAAACCTCTTGGTTAACAGAAACATGAGCATGGATTCTGGTTATATTATGGCTGTTGACTGAATTCTACATAAAAGAGAGAGCATAATAAACTATGAATGGCAGATTAGGAACATTTAGAAAACAAATTGTCTACCCTTGTCGTTTCCTATATGTGCTTTTGTAGATTGTGCTACAGACTCGTTTCAATAGTTTGCATAATTTGTGCCCCTGCAGTCTTAAGTCGCTTTCCTCGCACAAAAGAGGGAGGGAAAAATGTACAACCACTGAAACAAGCCACAAAATCAAAAAGATTTTTAAAAAAGACTATGAAAGTGCTTTAGTCTTCTAAGCCTGCATTATTTTGACCAAAGCATTGTAGACACTGGATTAGGACCAAAGAAAATCATGTCGGCTTATGGAAGGAAGATAAGTATTCATTAAATATTATATATCACACTAATGAAAACATTCCCATGATGCAATAATAACTATAGGGTTGAAATAAGACTTGCATATTGTAGAGAAAATGAAATGTGCAAAGCCTCCTTATAGTTACAGTAAGGATCAGGAGCCGTTATGGAAATGACATCGCTGGAGGAATCGATGATGATCACCAGTGATGTAATTTAGCTCATGCGCATGCAACTTCACTGTGCTCAAGTTAGGGGTCAGGGCACATATATGATTAGCTCCCCAGTGCTAACCATAGCTATAATGCCCATGAACTCCTAAAAATGTACTGTTGTTGATAATCTTAAAGGATCAAGGGAATTGGTCTTTGTGGTTCCCCATTGACCTCCGTAAACAGACAACAATCCATAATTCATGTGCTGTGTAATAGCTTCTAGGTGGTGATATGGAGATGCAATCTGCGGTACACTGACGGCTGTTTGTTTAGCTGGAGCGCTGCATATAAATGAAACAGGGGGAGAGA
>JAVLVB010000513.1:2702523-2737093 GCA_032876305.1 Orestias chungarensis | reverse complement strand
TGTGTGTGTGTGTGTGTGTGTGTGTGTGTGTGTGTGTGTGTGTGTGTGTGTGTGTGTGTGTGTGTGTGTGTGTGTGTGTGTGTGTGTGTGTGTGTACTTGTTTGTTGCTGCATTGTGGGACATTTTTCTGAACAAATGCTTGTGTGGGACTCACTGAACAGGCTTTGGTCCCCCGTGAGGACAAGGTCTATTCTGGGTCTGGGTCGGAGGTCAGGTGTACAAATATGATGTGAATTGAGTTAGGGGTTCGGCTTATGGTTAGCCATGTCTTGGTAATTGCTATGTTTGGGGTTAGGGTGTTGAAATGACTGGATGGCAATGGAAAGTCTACACAAGGATAGCGTTACAAGTGAGTGTGTGTGTGTGTTTATTGTACTCATTATATCATGTCCCCAGTTATGGCGAATTTGAATTCCCAAAGTCTCTACTTACAACTTCCTTGAAACTAGTTCTCTGCATACACAGAACATCTGAGAACCTGTCTTGTGGTCGAACAGCAGAAGTCGAAAAAAGTTTGAGAAAATGAAACGGAATAAAATGTGTAGACACAATTTGCACAGAGCAGCACAAACAACATGCTGTACATTTATTCTCATTTACGCCTCCTGTTCTCTCCAGTGCTCCCTCTCCTCTCACTAATCCTTTTTTTTAGCCGTCTCCGTGGGCTGATTTTTCCCACCACCATCCTTCTTTCTACTTTCTCTCCATTCTTTTCATTTTTCACCTTCCCCCTGTTTATTTCCCATGCCTTGTTCCCTTTTCTTCTCAATCTTTTCCCCGCCTGCCTCATGTCTTTTCTCCTTCCACCTGCTCTCATTTCTCTGTCTGGCTCATTTTCTCCCTCTCCCTGTCTCCTAGTGTATCACTGCAGACTCTTGTAGTCAATTATCCCTTCTGTTAATGAGCAGATAAATCTAATTGCTCTCTCCATCGGTGCCTGACGGCATCTCCTGTCTGAGCTTGCGGGATGAGCATTATTTTTTCCAGTCGTCATTTTTCAACCCTTCCCCTACACAGTGGCTCAGTTTTTTACCACCTCCTATGACTTCCTGGGCTTTACGAGGGCCGATATTCATTTTTCTGTTTGTTAAATCTTTTTTTTTTTATCTCTTTTGTTCATCCTCACCTTGAGTCCAGTTATGCTGACTTTATGAGTCTTCTCCTCAGTGCTGTCTGACCAGCTCGTGTGGAGCTGCTGGTCATTTAGATTGGAGGTGACAGAGGCAGCGTCAGGTTTATCGCTCCCGCTTTGAGAAAAGATTATATTTATAGACCTGGCCAACTTTCAAAGACAGAATGAACAAGAAAGTTGGTCTGAAAAGTTGTTTCGAGTCAATATATATATATTTGAAGGTGGCCTTCTCCCACTGACTGCTAGGCTAATTGACATTTATAAAAACATGTTTTAATTTATGCATATTTCGTTTTCCCTTAAACTGCCTTTTGATTGTAAAAATTAAGTGCCTACTCCTCTGTTTTGAGACCATATTTTTATGGGAATAGGTTTAAGGTAGAAAGAGATCAATGATCTGCCTTTAACGATCTGCATTTGCTTTACTTTGTTCTGGTAGTTTGTGTTAGTCCAGCAATTGGTGTTTCTCGTACTTCAGTCACACAATAGAGAGAAAAGCGATGTGTCAACACTTTGTTATGTATCGGGAAGGTTGGCAGAAGAGACTTCTTATTGGCATAATTGATGTATCCGGATGGCAGGGTGACTGTAAAGCAGACATTACCCTGTAGCTGTATTAGCAAACAGCATGCAGGAGGGACTGAATCAACGCCAAGTGTTATTAAAGGGTCAGCATGAATTATCACTTGCTCTTTGATTGACGCTTCTATCCAAACATGACACAGATTTGCAGCACGTAAGAGGCATTATTTTCAATGTGATGTTATGCCACTAAATTAACATATTAAAGTTATTTTAAGTTTGGTTACACATCTGGGTGTGCCAGCAACTGTAGGGGACAGCAGGTTTAAAGATTAAGGCCTGCAGGTACTTAGTCGTTGATCTCCAGTTTCAGAAGCCTCTAAATTTTTTGTTTTCTTTTAATCTTTTCTTTGCTTTATAGAAGAATCTTAGTGGGTTGCTTGAAAGATTTCATTCTCTGCTGCAAAGAAACAGTCAGACACGAAGGGATCCATTGGGGGAGACATACCACAAAGCCCCTTAATATTCACACACGGTTGGGGAAAAACATGTGTTTATACATGCATTCATGAATATAAAGTGTAGTTTTTACATATACCCACGTTAGTCAGTAAGCAAGAAAAAAATAATTGTTTCATATACTTTCTACACATTGTCAAGGAAACATGGTTTTCATTACACAGTGTGCAGGAGTTTTATTCTCCCTCTGTAATATTGCTGGCCAAGTCAGACTTATTCTGTGCTGGCAGGGATCTTTATTTTTAACCAATGTACAATACAATACAACTGAATAAAGTTTAAAGCCTTTTACATGAGTATAAGTAGATCTGCTATAATTTTAAAGTATTAGAAGTCCTGGTTTGTTATTTCTATTAGCTGTATTATATTTTATTGTACTCATTATATAAATGGTAGGCTATAAAGTTGTCATTTACTTGAAAATAAAATAAATTAAGTAAAAATGGGTTATTTATTACAAGGTGTGGCGTAGAGGTAATTCAGATGAATATATTAGAACATAATGGAAAATACACTTATTTCAGTAATTTATTAAAATACTAAATCATACTATATAGATTTGGTATATACAGTGGTATATTTCAAGCATATATTAGTTGGCTTATGATTTTTTATGATCACTTTCATTTTGTATTATTACTCTCATCTCCATATGAGGTTTACATAAGGCAACTTTGTTGGCTAATTGAGCACTGCGGTCATTAAACCAGATGTTGATGGCTTTAGCAGTCAGTGTGGACTGAGTCCACGTCCTGCTGTTGTTTTTTATTGGCTCTCCATAAACCCTAACAACAGAGAAGCTATGAAGTGCTTGACGATTTTCCTGGTAGATTGCTACAAAAAAAGAACTTTGGACCAATTTTGAGGAGCAGTTCCAGGTAAGACTCTTCTGGTTTTGTTACTGATGACTCATGTGCAGCTTCACATAACAAATGCTATAGATGTTGCATACGTCCATGACATCTGTGTGAATGGTGGCTTTTGAGGAAATGGAACCAGTTGCATTGCTTTTAAATCCAACCCAAAGTTGTTTCACCAACAATGTTTCCTCCAATCCCTGTATTTTGTAACATTTTGGTACCTACAGCTTAGGTTTGGGCAGCAAAAGCACTGAAACTCCATCCAATTCCATCAAATGTATTACTAACATTCAAACTGCGAATGCCTAACCCATTTAATGTAAAAGCCTACAAAATATTGATTACAAGCAGTTGCAGTGTGAGTTTGCTTGCGTTTAAAAACCCTCAAAATATGTCTACTTGTGTAGATGTGTTAATGTAATGGGTTTCAGTTTTTGATTTGAATTTCAGAATAAACCTTTCAAAGTTATTCACATTTTTTACATCTTAGTACAATTCCTGTCGGGATAACTTCCAGGTACTGCATAAAACCTCCACATTTCCAAAATGAAAAAAACAAGATCTGTAAAGTATTATATACACACACACACAAAAGAGACTAGAGTACAACACTCTCAACCATGAGCAGGAATTATTTTACACATTCATAACTCCCATACCTTAATAAACATCAAAGCTTCCTTCTATCTGCAGCCAAATGCAGATGCATATACACGATATGACTTGGCAAGATAAAAAAATCATACTTAAACCTCTGCACAGTGGGATGTTGGGAAATTCAAAACAAAAAATAGAAAGAAAGAAATAATCACTTACCAACATGCACAGATGTAAAAAGCCTGAGGAAATACAAACGTGAGAGCGATTAGCTATCATGTGGTGATGTCAAGCTGTGGAAAACATGTGCTGATGAAGTGGGTCTCTGGATTTAATTTAAATGAAATGTGGAATTAAAGCATGTCAGAAAAGCTTTTATCTGTTTGAGTTTGTATGAGGCAGTGCTTGTGTATTTGCGGCGTGTACTTGCATGACAGGTCAGGTTTGGTTCGTCTCCACCTCATCTACCTCGAGCTCATCATTCCCCGCTGAGCCAATCAGTGTCCTCTGAGATGACCTATGTCTCCAGCCGTGTCCCGAGAGCTGAGCTCGGTGATGAACGGAAAACCTGGGCTGCAAGCATGCACACCTGTCTGCTTTTAGATACACACACCAAAAAGCACATTCCTGACATGCTTGAGCATCCCGTTGGCCTGGCTCTTCTTCTCATCACCTCGGAAACCCCGGGGGGATATGAGACGAGGGGGATAAGGATGGTTGGGCACCGATAAAAGGGGCAGTTAGTGCATAATTTCAAGCCTCGCCCATTTAGCAGGGCTTCTCTCGGCGAACAAAGATCCACTCTAGAGCCAGCTGATTTTCACCAAACCCCACACACAGTGCAGGTCAATGGCAGTGCCGCAGGCTGCATGCATCAAGGATGGCCGTGCTTTTAGAGTGGGTGGTCATGCTGGCGGAACTGCCATCCGGGCTTTGAGACTCATTTGCCACCTGCCGACACATTTAATGCCAAATTAGAAAGCCTGTTGTTTCATCAGAAGCCTGGAAGTGTGGCATTTGTTCAGAAAGAAGAAAAAAAACTTAGGGCTGATTACAGACAGCAATCAAAGCCCTCAGGAGTTCCTTTTTTGCAGGGACATGAGTAAAGGACCATTGCTGTAAGTATTTTACTGTGTGGAAATGAAATATATTGCCTGAGAGAAAAATAAGTTTAATAAGGTTTAAAATTAAATCATGTGAAACGATGATTAGTTTTATCTCAAAAAATGCTAGAGTCAAATTAGTGGAAAAGAGGGGAAAAAAGCTTTACATCGAGTCTTTAATACATAATATTAATTTCAATAACAATAAACTTGGGGGGTGACCCGAATTGGGACTGGCACGGTCCTATTAGCGTTCTCTGCAGTTCTCAGCACTTCTTCATCAGAGACAGCTTGGTTTCAGTGCTGCCTCCCCATCGGAAATCTGTCAGATGTGATTGATTCCATTGGAAGATACACCGTGATAATATTGATCAGCTGCCTGGCCTTGGGAAACATTTCCTCCACTAACGGGGAGATGAAATCTGCCCCCAAAATGCTCAAAGCCAATTTTATCTGAGCCAAGGTCTTTTTGTCTTGTGAGGAACAAGGAGCGGCAGGTTTGACAACAGTATACCTGGGCTATAGGGACGTTATAGATCATATGCTTAAGAAATATACCCAATAAATGCAAAGATTTGGAGATAAACAGATTGGATGTTAAAAAAAAAAATTCTTTGCCCATGAAAACCTTTTTTAGTTTTAGTAATGTAAAAACCACAAACATAAATATGAAAGCATAAGGAAATATTTAAAAAATCTAAAGATTTTACCCCTTCTCAGTCCCTACTTTGCAGAACAACCTTTCCTTAAAATTTGCCGTATGTCTCTACCAGTTTAGTACAATTACAAACCATATTTTTCTCTAATTTTGGCAAAATTGCCTACTTTTTTTTTGAGACATCTGTAAAAACATTGTTGTTTTAGATTTTGTCCCACTTTCTCTGCTGTAGTCAGGTATGGACTTTAACTGAATCATTTAAATATACGAAAAAGCTTTATTTGAATTATTCCATTGTAGCTGTGGTTGTATGTATACATTAACTGCTCTGCTGTAAGCCAGACCGCTGCCCCCACTATAAAGTCTTGCTCTACACATTAACATTAACTTTGGTCAGCTTTTCTGCCCCTGTGGTAGAAAAGCCTTCCTACAGCCTGATAGTTCAACCACCTTGTTTCAGATGTTGCTTGCTTAGAAATTGATTTAATTAGATTTTAGTTATGGTTGTGTAATTGAAGGGGGTAAATATGTAAGTGCACCACACTTTTTAGACACTTACTGTTCAGTTCTTGGTGAAACCTTTGCTTTTTCACTGCTTTCCTTTTCCATTGAGGTTTGCTTTTTTCTGCAGGAAATGTGCTATTAAATATAATAATGATGAAGCGCACTCGTTATTCAACGGACTCGCATGCAAATGTAGTTTATAAATAGCAACCGCAAAAGATGACATTCCGTTCAAAGTCAGCTTTTTCAGGTGTATTCACTGCAGAGGTCTACACCTGAATCAGCTGGCTTTGATTATTGATGTGTTTACATCCATGCTTTATCAGAGGAATTAGATTTGAATTTCCGACTGCTGCTGCTGCTGATTGATTTGGAGGTATTGGGAGGGGGGGAAACAATTTAATAAATGTCCTGCTATTCTTCATTTTTGCTCTTGTTCTTTATGAGACATGATGAAATATAGCAGGTCGTGAAACATGAAATTAAAAGGTTTGATGTGTGGAAACAAAAGGAGAGATGTCACACACGGAACGAAGCCCATGAAATGAGGCACTTGAGGAGAGAATAAGAACTGATTAATGGTAAGGAACAAGTAAGATTTATTATAAAGGTAATCTTTTCTTTCTTTCTCTACCTTTCAATGACCCCTTTATATTATTAATGTTGGTTTATCATTAACCTAAACACCCCCATGAATGTTTTAAGCATTTTTGTTTTTAATTAGTTAGATTTTCAGATGAATATGTGACCAATTGCCCAACCTGATAAATTAGCAGCACCTGAAAATGTAGAAAAAACAAAACATTTGTAATGTTTAATTTTGTAAGGCCAAACCATTAATACCTCCTTAAATTAAAGTGGATGAATTTAAAAGTCACATCCTTTTGGTTTTTCACTTTAAAATTTTGAAAAAGAAATAAAGAAAACCGAACACCTGTCCACAGAGATAGCAATTACCACATTTTAATTTATTAATGTTATTAATAATCCCCTAATCCCAGATGAACATAGCAACCGATCAAGAAAAGGTGTTCATTAATTAGTCTACATTTAAAATAACAGCATGATGCCTGAAGAATCAAGAATCAGTTTATTTATATAGTGCCCATTTATACCAGATGTCATCTCAAGGCACTTTACAAGAAAATCAATTAAAATCATAGATACATCATGAGCAATCAGTTTGAAAAAGTTTCCAATCTAAGGAAACCAGCACATTGCTTCGAGTCATTGACGTGCAGCATTCATTCCTCTGGAATCAGCAGACATAAACAATGGCTTGTGTTGTTGTTGACTTTACAGCAATCCCTCATACTGAGCATGCATGTAGCGACAGTGGAGAGGAAAAACTTTAACAGGAAAAATCCTCCAGCAGAACCTGGCTCAGTACAAGCAGCCATCTGCCACGACCCACTGGAGGTTTGAAGAGACAGAAAACTAGAATAGATGCAAAGGACACTGAAAAAATAGTTTATAGCCAGACCAGGTGTATTTACTATGGAGAGATGAAAACTAAGCGACAACAAAAGGTTAACAAGGTTGAAATAACAGTAACTACAGCAGATTGGTCAAAAAACGAAAGTAGCAGACAGATAAGTGGTCAGATTGTCCTCCAGCAATCTAAGCCTATAGCAGTATAACTATAGAAATAACTTAAATAAC
The DNA here is from genome assembly GCA_032876305.1 of Orestias chungarensis. Classification (NCBI taxonomy): domain Eukaryota; kingdom Metazoa; phylum Chordata; class Actinopteri; order Cyprinodontiformes; family Cyprinodontidae; genus Orestias; species Orestias chungarensis. Next base: position 2,729,536 of record JAVLVB010000513.1, on the reverse strand, counting down.
CCTGTAGAGTGACACATGAAGAAGGTAGAGCAAATGAGAACAGTCTGTCTAGACTGAGTTCTTCCTCGATCCGGATTAGTCTGTCTTCTCTACCTTTTCCTAACTATAAACTTTATAAAACAAGAAGGCTTTAAGCCTAGCCTTAAAACTAGACAGGGTGTCTACCTCACGGACTAAAGCATGGAACTGGATCCACAGGAGAGGACCTTGATAACTAAAAGATCTGCCTCCCATTCTGCTTTTACAGATTCTAGGAACCACCAGTAAACCTGCAGTCTGAGTGAAGTGCTCTGTTAGGGATATAAGGAGTAATCAGATCTCTGACATATGATGGAGCTTGGTTAGTTAGGGCTTTATATGTCAGAAGAAGAACCTTAAAATATATTCTAAGTTTAACAGGGAGCCATTGAAGGGAAGCTAAAATCCGGGAGATATGATTTTTAACTTTGATCAGAACTCTTTTTTTGGACCAACTGAAGAATTTTAATTGAGTTTCGTAAACTTCGTTCTAATAAAGAGTTCCAATAGTCCAGCCTTGAAGTAACAAATGCATGGACTAGTTTTTCAGCATCAGAACTAGAGAGAATATTTCTAATCTTGGCTATATTCCTAAGGTGGAAGAAGGGAGTCTTCGAGATCTGTTTTATATGGGACTTTAAAGACATATCCTGATGGAAAATAACACCAAGGTTCTTTATTTTGTTACCATGGGCCGATTTGATGCTATCCAGTTTTAAAGGGTTGACTAAGCAATTTCTGTTCTTGAACAGCTACACAGGAGAGATTATAGATCTAATGGATTGTAGACTTTAATATTTCAATGCTAAATGAGACTTGCAAGAACTGCTGATAAAAGTATAGATGAAATGATAATTAAGGTTTAGGAAAATATAAATCTTCTAAAAACCATTAGACAACAAGAACAGTTGAGGTAGAGGAAGGCTTCTCGCTGTTACATGTTGAGAAATTAGATGGCACAATCAGCAGTTTTATTGGTTGGCAAAAAGAGAAACACACTCCGGCGTTCAAACATACCGACTTGTAAAATGGGATTATGATTGGACTGTGAATAGTAAAAACCTGTGAAGGAAGACAAAGTCGTATTATATGCTAGAGTTAATTGAGCGTAACATATCAGTAGGAAGTACTTTTTCAACATGATGAGGGAAGGAATTATATCTTTCAGTCATGATTCAAGTGGGTAGAATGAGCTAATTTCTTAGGGTGCCTTGTCTCAGTTTTAGAGATTAGGTAAAATCCTTCATCGTTGTAGGTTAAGGCAGTGAAAACTTACTGTACCTGGCTGGGGCATTTGATTGGATATCTCATCAGTAGCTGCCTTTCCTGTGACCAACCCGGAACTCACTTTTAGGGACTTTAAATTCCTGCTGTTCTGGGCATAACTTGTGATTCCGAAAAACAAGATGACAAGAGGGATCTGCAACGTGTACTCTTCTTGGTGCACTGAATCCACAACTTTAAATATAATTTCAGATTTTTTCATTCAAAGATCTGCATTATATTCCATCTGTCCTGCCACAAACCTTGCAGTACAGTTATTAAAAGGAATTGGAAAGTTATGTTCCTCAGCCCAGATGAATAAACTCAGAATTTATGTGGCTATCTTCACAGACTTAGTTTATTTGATCCTACAAATCCCAAACTAAATTAAAGCTCAAGCTTTAATATTGCTGTGACATTTATAGTTGCTCTGTGTATACCTAAACTTTTGGCCCAAACTTTCTATTACAGTAGCTGGTACACTGGGGATGAAACAGTTAATGGTTTTAATGATTATTGTGATAAAAGATTTCAAAGTTTGGTATTACCTTGTTTAAACTTATTACTGTTAATAAAAAGTGCAAATGAAAAGTCTAAAAGATTGATTGTGTTTTTCTGTGTCCCAGATGCTTCACCATAGAACCAAGCAGGAATCTATAATAGTAAAGCGGGAGTTTTCCCCCACCGAAAAGTACCAAAAATCTTAGAAATTTGGAGCTTCACTGGTTACCCCTGGCTGCAAGCCTCGAAAGTGATAAAGGGTACGACTCCCATCTACTTGAAAACTCTTTCAAAGGCTTATGTCCAAACTCAGTCACTTCGGTTAACAATGGATTGTCGTCTAGCAGTTCCTACACCACGCTTAAGATGATCCAGACTATTTTCTTCTGTTGTTCCAAGAGGATGGAAAGACCTACCAAGCGCCCCAAGAACAGCAGCATCCCTCTCTATCTTCAGGAAACTCTTGAAGACCCACCTATCCTAACTCTTACCCATATCTCTATACCCCCTCTACTACTTCCCTCTATCTCTTCACTGTCACCACTGATACTGATTAGGGATTTTATCTTTAGACATCTTATGGTCAGAGATGAAAATTTCTCTCCCATTCACCATATAAAGAAACAAAGCTAAATGTCCTGTGCCACTAGCTGCCCTTTACAGTTCAATGGGTAAAGTCAAGTAAGTTGACTTTTAGCCAGATGTATGAGCTGTTCACAATGGTCTGGTTCATCTTTTTAAATAGATATGTTGCTGCTGCTTAGCAACATTAGCCAAAATAACTAATAGATTAACAATCGTCCATATTGACAACATTGTCTAAACAGCTGAATTACTCAGACACATATTCCTGGATTTCTCCACAAAAAAAGCCTTAAGCATGTTTAATGTTACCCTGTGAACTTCAAATTATCTATATTAACGTAGGTTAAAAAAAACCTGCTGTACCAGCTCTAATGTGCATGTTCAGGCTGCAGACTGTAATTTTTTCTATGTTATTATTGGTAAAAAGGGCAGTTATGAAATCTGGTAGCTTTGCTAATAGCAGCTTTTAAAACACTAGAAATTATCTCAGTACTGTGTGCATTACGCTCGACAGGCAGGTATTAGGCAGTAACATATTTTTATATTTAATATTATTAAATAATTCTGTAATACCCAGCGATTTGAGTTCTTAATAATGCCAACAGTAAAAATGTTTTTGAATGCTCAAATATGCTTTGTTGGGGTGCCATACTTATTCTAACGAAAATAATGTAATTAAAAAAAACAGATTTATTTCCCATATTTGAAAATTAATCAATTATTTTAATTTAATTTAATTGTTTTTATGCTTAAATGTTACATTCTTATATAACTTCCATTTTAAATTTCCTACACACATAATACTAAAACAAATACAACCATTATGAATTTGCATGTAATATTAGCATGTAAAAAGGACAATGCAGCTGCAAAGTATTGTTGATGGTGAAGTGCTTTGGAAAGTATTTGCCCCTTATAGATTTCTTAATTTTTGGATGTTTTGAAACACTTAAATGTAAATTTTTGACCAAAGATAGCCTGAATTTGATTACAAATTTGAAGCAAATGTAAAAAAAAAATCTAGTATTTTTCTTAAACTGAATTTGGTGTTAACTTATGTTGGCTATCTCTAATAAAACAAAACAAAAGAAACAGCAAAGTCTGATCATCACAAACATTAAAGTTGTTCCTGCATATTTTTCCCAAAGGTTTACGTGGGAATAGTAACAGTTTGTTAGATACGAGGTCTGACGGGTCTCCATATTGCTGCAAAGTTAACAATGCTTGCATTCTGCAGACATCGCCTAGCCGACTGCCTTACATGGGGCTCTTCTTTATTCTCCACGTCTCACCAGGCTTTGATTGATCGTGACGATTTGTCATCTCCTGTGTGTTATCTTCTTTCTGGTTACATTGTACTTTATGGCAGCTACTGTCAGGGAAAAAAAGGGTGGGATTGCATCATGACAGTAGATTTTGTGGCTTGTAGAAATGCACTAATCCTGGAAATGGCTCTGGCACTTTGCGCTTTTATTTTAGCACCTTAATATAACTAAGCACACGGTACAAAATAGCAAAGGGATTGTGAGGTTAACATTCTTGGAAAACGGAAAATAATAAAAGGTAATGGGCTTATAAAAACAAAACTCTTCAGGATTATTGGGCCAAAAAAGCCAAATGACAGAAGGACCTTTGAAAGGGAACAAAACCACACACAATAAGACTTTGTGATTATTTACCCAATGGAACTGTTCTCCCAACAAAGACACTGGAAATGAGCAAACATCCATGCTTAGCCCTGCTGCTTTGCCATATTCCTTTTTTATTTGAAGATTAGAGCCTTTTCATCACTTTTTTGCTTTAACTATCAAAGAACACATTGTTGTAAAATATTATCAGTAATGATGTTGAGAGTTGTTTTACACCTTGCATGCACAAAAAGTGGCTAAACGGCAGATGCAGAGTCTGCAATCATAGCATCACTGTGTTCCTCCTGATAAGCACACTGTGTAATAGTTGAGATGATTTACAGATGCACCCGTTACAGTGTTTTAGCTTATTTTTGTTTTTTGAAGAGCATTGAATAACAGTTTACAGCATGGTGGTGTCTGACAAACAGTGCTTATCATTCTGAGGCAGATAACAATTTAGGATTTTTACAGATAAATCTGTGAATAGTGATGAATTGGTCATTTTTGCCTTCTCTATTTTTCAAAAATACTTTAGGCTTAACAAAACTTTTTAAATTGAATTTCAATTTAACTGGAATGGCTCTTCGTAAGATCTGAAAATACTTTGTTTAGCTTTATTTTTCTCAACTTAGGTTCCTGATCCTTGCTGTAGTATGTTGCTGTGTTCAGGTCGATGCTCTGTGACCATTTTCAACCTTATATATAATTTTCATGACGACCAAATTTTTGAACTTAGAATTTTTCTATCTTCTCTTTACAAAAAATGGGTTATTTTTGTCACTCTTACAAAAAGAACCCATTTATGGATTGCTGAGTAGTTCTTCTGGAAATAAAAGGGAATTCCACTCGAGTTGTCCATCTCTGCTGTCATCCTTGATTAATGCTCTCTCTCTGTTTGCTATTTCAGTTTTAGTGGATGGTCAGGTTTCCTGTTGTTCCATTCCTATTTTAGGTGGTGGATACTGTTAACAGTGTTTTGTTGAATATTCTAAACCATTCTATTAGTTTCTACACCTGACCTTGGTCTGTTCGTATGACAATGATGCGTTCTCTACCAAAAAAACCTTTACAAAAAATGCTGAATTTAAACTGAACAATTAGTGGCCGTGGGAATTTATTTGGGAGTTGTGAGTAAAGGGAGCTGAATCTGAGATTTAATGTGCAAAAATTTTAAACCCTGTATCATTTTGTTTCCCCTTCAATAATTATATGCGAACCATTGTTGGTCTTCCACTTAAAAGCCAGAAGAGTTTAAACACATTTGCAAGCAACTAAATATAATTTTTTTAAATAATTTGTTTCTGAATTAAACAATGACAAATTCAGGGGTTTTCTTATGAATAAACTGCATTTACATTGATGGATTGCTCCTGCACAATGACAAGATTTGTCTGTCAGCGGGATATGTGATGCCGTTCCAAATTCAGCACGGTTCCCAGGAGACCTTGAATCACACACAATGTTATGTAGGAATACTCATCAAAGTATCCTTAAAAACTACTGTGTTTGATAGGAAAATGTACCAGGTCGGAATGACAGCGAAGGCTGGATGAACGCAGAGAGGAAAACTGTAGAGGTAAATAGAAAGAGAAAATTCAGTAAGTCCTTTTGTGTCCCTTGGGTTGATTTTACCCTTTCCGCATGTTCATCGTTCCAAATTGAACTACATAATAATTTCCAAAGTTGTTCAGCCGTGCAAGAGAGCAACACAGACCCTGACTACTGGGAACTATTGTAAAAGTTACAAGGGCTGTTAAGACTGTTAGCCTGTGGTTTCGAGTCAACGATGGATGCTCCTGTGCTGTTATAAGCAAAGCCCAGCTATGACAGGTAATCACTGTTATGCCTGCATTTCCATTTAGGTTACTGATCGCAGCGTAAAAGCTCATAGCTCTGATTTGTGTGAACTATAAAGCTCAGAGTGAAATGAAGGGAAATAAGTGAGGTTGAGATGTGGGAATAGAGTCGAGAAGGGTGGAGAGATGGAGACATATACGTGTTAAAAGAGGTGTGATAATGAGAAAGAGGAAACAGGGATGTATGGAGGTGTAAGGACAGGGGAAATGTGAAAACTATTCTCGAATGGAGAAGTGGAGATTGGACGGGAGGGCGAGAGACTGGAAGAATGACAACTGTGTGGGCCAATCAATAAGATCCTGTCGGGCCGATGGCAAATTGGAAAGTGACGTGACACTGAGACAAATTGACACAATCAGATCTACGAAGATGAACAGTCATTCGAGGATGCGTGTGTGAGCTCATGTGCAGGAGATAGTATTAGATATTCAGAAAACTAATGGCCAAATCGGAAAATGAGGCAAAATGCAAGTTAACTTTATTTGTATTGGAACCATTGGCACATACAGTGATTCAACCTGCTTTAGAGAAAAATAAATAATCCAAAGAATTTCTAAATTATGACTACAAAACAAATAGTAAAATATAAGCATTAAGTGAAAGGATAAACAATTTGTAAATATAAAACGAACAAATGACTACAACATCTTATTAAACTGTGATGACCTTTTATGAGAAAGCTGCAGTAAACTAGTGCAAAAATATAGTCATAGCAATTACACAATAGACAAATACTCGCATCACAAAGGATGGTTTGGAATGCTATTGGGTACAATATTGCAAATTCAAAACTTTACATGCAAACGCTATATTTAGCCAGTTTGACAAAAAAAACTAAAAGCCAGAGCACAAAAATGGGAAGTAAGAAAAGTGGAACAGAAATGAAAGGAGGACTGAGCAAGAAGAAGATGGTAATATATTGTTTTGCTATATTGTGATCCTGATTTGAAGTTTCTGTACATAAATCTGGGACAATATCAGACGACCCCACACACTCTTCCAGGTGATCAGTTCGCACAGGTCTGTGATGCGCAGCATTTCGACGGTGGTGTAACACCAAGATAGTACAAGTCACAGAGTGAAAGGGAAATGGAAAAAGTAAAACAAGAGAGCAAGAAACAGGAAATGAAAGGGGAAAAAATGTGAGTAGTCCGAAGAGAGGAAGCCAAACAGAAGATATCTGAGAAATTTAAAAGTGCGTGATTGTGGGGTAGTGCGTATGCCATAACCGTAAATCTATCACCGTTGGGCCTAATTTTCTTTTCCTGCATCCTCGTGTCACTCAAACATTCATTTTCCATCTCAGTCTTGCTTGCATCCTTCTTTGCAATTGCGCATGAATTTTTTAGTGCCAATCTGGCTTGCGCCCTTAGCCTTACTATCTTCTTCTTGCTCAGTCCTCCTTTCATTTTTGTACCACTTTTCTTACTTCCCATTTTGGTGCTCTGGCTTTTATTTTTTATTCTTTTATCCTTGGTTATGTTTTCATGTTTTTTTCTGTTTGGAACACTTGGTTTTAACCTTTGGTTAAAATGTATGGACTTTGTGTAGCTCAGTGTCTGTTTGTTACCCAGTCAGTCTTTATTTTATTCAGTCAGGACCATTTGTCTCTTTTTGTTTGTTTGCGAGCAAGAGATAGATAAATATAATTAGACAAATGAAATGGTGCCTTTTTCTGCTTTATCTGTTTGCCTTCCCTCTGTTGAGCATAATCCATCTTTGGCACCTTCCCTCTGTTGCCGCTTTTACCCTTCCCTGTCTTCTCCTTCTGGTAACCCTTCTCCATCTCTCCCTCCCTCGTTCCCTTCGTCTCTTACCCTGATGTATTTTCATTTGGGCTGTGAAAGTAGCTGTTTGAATAGGCATATTTGTCCTGCTTAATAGCATACCACCTCGCTTACTATGTGATTTAGTTCCTTGGCCTTATCTTCTCCAAACACAACCACTTCTCTCTATATCTGGAGGCTTTTCATACTATTTTTTTCCTCAATGTTTTCCTCCTGTGTGAATCCCTCTTTTTGCCTACACCTCTGGCCACTGCAATGCCCCACGGCTTTATCAAAATAACATTAAAAAGGGACAACCATGCACTTTTGTGCGACTAGATATGATAACTGTAGCGTCTTACTATTACACCTGTGTGGGCCTTTATCTAATGAGCAGTAGCTAACTGGATTCACAGAAGTGGGTTTTGTGGGATCAACTGTGTTTTATAGTTTCAACCCATGTGTTTCTAATATTTAAATGATTCTTAAAATTAGTTTAAGTGTAGCACTAAGCAATATCCGATTCAAATGTTTTTCACTATAGCCTCAATGGTCCTGCTGTTGGTTTGTTTTGAGACATTAGAAACCAAACAGAAACAAACAAAAGTTCTTTAAGAAAAAATGCATTAAATAATTAATCATTGTGTTATTAATATGTAATCTGTATTTTTAATAAAAATGTGTTATCAAAAATGTTGCAATACAATGTGCTTGCAGACCTTAAATCATCAAAAATTTATATTTTGCATGCCTTTAAGTCAAAGTTAGCTTTATTGACAATTCTTTACATGACAGTGCATATAAGGAATTGAAATAATGTTCCCCAACATCCCGCAGGGATACAAACAAAAAACAGAAAAAATCAAGTATTTACTGGGACTAAGAAACAAAAAGTGATTGTCAAAGTAGATAACCATAACTGAGTAAACATTTAAAAAGTAAATAAAGTGCAGGTGGGGAGAGTTGGCTTTGTGACCTAATTTTAACTAAAGCAAAATAAAATATAACTTAAAATGAACTATATGCACTATTTAAATATAAACTAAAATCCCAGGAAAAGCACGTAACAAGGAGATTAAAGTAAAATTCACAGTTAATACTTCGGAGTAAAGGATATTTTTCAGTTTTCTGTCCAGCTGATTACCAATAAGAGGTTTGTTGACTGCAATGAGTTTATTTTTGCAGCTCTAGCCGTAACTACATTCTTGCCATTCCCTTCACTTTATCAAAGGTCTGACTCACCAAATGACTACCCATCCTTTAAAGCTGCCGGCTGGCTGCTAATTAAGGATGACATGGAATCTTGCTTCACGGCAGGGATTTTGACCAGGCGCAATTATGAAAATGTGGTATTGACGGCTGACTATTACCTGACTAATAGTATTAGACTTTTCCCTTTTTCCAGTAGTCATAGTTCTTGTACCCTCGCTCCTCTGGTTTTCTGCAAATATTTTGGAAAAGTTCTGCACTTTGTAAGATGCTGCGGCAGATATGATAATTGTCACAATTCCTTCCACCTGCTATTTGCAGCTTTATGTTCTAGTTAAAATCTAAATGAAGAAAAGATTACCAATATCCAATCTTTAAGGACGTTTGTTAAATAGGTTGTAAATTTCATGCTAACAATTTATTATGAAATCATCCGTACCACAATCACTACAGTAGCTTGTAATTGTCACCTGCCGTTTTTTTTCCCAATATGACTTTGCCTTTATAGGACTGTGTAGAAACCTTTTATTAGTTACAGAGAACTTCCTAAATCCTGACATGAGCAAAATAATCCTATCTCTCTTGTGTAATCTTCATCAAAAGTATACTGGTTGACCAACTGTAAAACAAAGGACTGAATGTAATATGTATAAAAATCCTTATCTGCCTAAATTTAAGTATGATTGAGGATCTGGGAAGCTGTGGGACTGCAATTGTTTGACCATTGTGCATGTCATCATATGCTCTTTGTAAACTCAGAGGCTTCATATGGATCTAGTGTTCTTTTTTAGAAAACTGAAAACAGTCCAACTGTAATTCTTTCATCAATGTAACTATTCACAAAATGATATCCAAATGAATGTAGATGTTAAAGAGAAGAAACAAAACACACCTTCTATGGGCATATCAATCCCCGGATCCAAATCCAACAGAAAATTAGCGAAGAGAAACGAGGATAACGAGCAAAGGATCCCGATCTCTGGATGATCAAGTGTTATTGCAGGAAAGCAAATCTTTAATGATCACTTAGTATGTATCCTTTTAACTTGTGTGACGTACCAGTGAATCTTTTTCAGAAGTTTGAATGGCATCAGAGACGTCTGAAGCAAATGTGACTCGTTCATCACAAAGTGAAAATTTGATTATGCGACTCACACTTGTCAGCAATATATTCAACATTCATCTAACAAAAAATATGAAGACAAAATACAGCAGTGGGCTGCAATAAAACAATGACTACAGCGTGCAGCTGGGTCACGGTCGTATTTAATTTCCGTTAGTTTAAAATTATGGCACTGTAGGACGGATTTCTCATTTTGTTAATGGCTATTTCCTACGACTAAGATGAAAGGCAAGAATTTGAGTGAAGAATTAAACTGTGTGCAAATTTGGAAATGAGACGGAAGTCCTGAGCGGCGTCCTGCTGGTGAGCATGCTGGTTTATTGTCAAGACATTGTAAGACTCTAAAAAAGAACTACAGAAGAGGTATCCCTGTGAATTTAGGCATCATTAATGTCATTTATTACAATGGCGCTTTTCATGCTTTGACAAGTCAACATGTGTATCATTAATGAAGTGTATTTGCCTCCCCATCAAATAGCTTCATTGTTGGCTCCCAAGTTTCTTTTCCTTGGATAAGAACCTCTGGGCTTTCAACGTACCCTACATGCTGGTCAGATTACTTTTAGTATGTTTCAAAAGCTACATTAAACTATATGAATGTACATAAACAAGTCTAGTTGTCAGTGTTTTGAATCAAAGGATTTTTTCCCCTACCTGTTGGGTAACATTTAAAAGGAAGAATAAAAAACAGCAAAATCAACATCGAGTTCATGAAAATCTACACAAGCTAAAGCTAAACAACTAACAGAGAAGAAAACAAAAGAACTTATGCAAACAGCTTATTAAGGAATGCGTGTTCGGTTGGTGACTAACTATAATAAATAGATCAGATTGGGAAACCAAAATGTTTTAAAGAAACTGTTAGACGCCATACGGGTGTTATTGTCTATTTCATTTTCACCTCCACCGTGGCAACTGACCCTTTTAATCATTCTTCACATAACATTGGTTGTATTTCTATAGACAAAATTGTATTTTAAGGAAACCATTTTCAACCTATTTAACAGCTTAGCGTAAACCTTTCTATACCGACACTAAAACACTATATTTGGACTAACTCTCGCCTGGGTACTTACAGTAGCATTATGACTTAAGATGTAACTATTTTATTTAATGTTAATGGCAATACAAAGAGGCTAAGCATTGACTTGTTCAAAAAGATGGAAAGACAACTAGATAAGGGACACATTTAATTTGAGAAAGTATGAAGTAAGTGTGAAGTGAAACTACCACATATCTCTGAAGATTTCAGGTGGTTGAAAAACATGTGATAAGATCTAAAATCAGGTTAAATGCAAATATTTATTCCAACTATTTCTTTAAAAAAAACAAAACCTTGTTCTCACTGTCTTCTTTGCATTGTGTATCCTTGGCGTGTAGCCAAAGATCAGACAAGAAAAATACAAAAAAACAAGCTAAGAATCTCCTTTCACTTTTCCAGAATGTTAAGTTTGTGCCAGCCAGGCCGCTTTCCCAGATAGGTGTGAAGATAAATGGTGCTACGTGAGATCACTTGTCTGTTTATTCTTTCTCAAATAACAGCTTTCTAGCCATGTTTTTTCTTGCTTTAATAAAAAGCAACACAAACTGAACCCCTGAAATGCATAATTTATTTTCTTTATATTGACAAACTACCGGCTACATGTCGATATCATAACCATCTGGCCACTGGCCATAACCATCACAGTAATTATGATATTTCACTGAATTTTCCGTATTTCCCATCTAAATTTTAGCAGCTCTGAACAGCCAACCCATTCTGTGTCACAGATATCACACAAGCAAACATGGGGCAGTTCCCCAGGGAAGAGGCTCTTACAAAACCCAATTACATTGTCCTTTCAAACCATCAGTCAGGCACTGCGTGGATCTGCGGCAGCTGGGGGAACAAACCACAGTGTTGTTCGGTGAACTGAGAGAACAAACTGCATTTTTTTTCTTTCACTGGGGTTTCATGAACTAGAAAGAAAGGAATTTCATTATAGGCTCCTTTTGTACTTTGCTGTTCAACCTTTTCCAAACATGCTTGAGTGACCTTTAGCACCCCTCCAGTTTTCAAGCACCTTTGCTCATGTCATTTATAGGATCGACATTTGAGACACTGCATTGCAGCCTGCCGTTTGGACATTTCCCAATGAAATGAACACAATGTGCAACAGTGTCATAAACACACGACAAGTCGTGGTTGAGAAACGAAGCCACATAGGAGGGATTCTTATTTCCACAATGTAACTTATATTTATGTGCATGCATATGGAGTTCGATGGGATGAACAAACACTTCCCCATGTAGGGTTGTTATGTAAGAAGACTTATGGCATGAATATGTGTGGTCTGGTCTACACTTGTTAAAAAAACTAAATCTAGCAAAAGTGTCTTTGCTCTGGCCACTGAATTACTGGCAGTACTACTGACTATCCACCTTGTAAAGGTACATTTTGGTTCAAGAAAACCATTACTAAGAACTGGGGTAGTGATTACATGTCATATTTTTTCATCTTCCATTTGAAGTACATCAACACTAGATCCGTAAAGATTTACCCTTGAACACTTTAAATAAACTTAGTGGAGGGAAGTTCATAATCTTTTTTGAGTTTGTTTGAATTTCCACAAAGTTGAGACCACAAAAATATGAAATGTAGAGGATTTTACCTCCATAGCTTATATTTTCCATTCATTTTAACTTTGAATCATTTTATATCAGGAAACTTTCACTTTCTGTTTAAATTGTTTATGATAGAATGTACTGTTGTGTTTATGCTCCAAGCAACAAAAAAAGGATAAAACCATTAGACTACTGGGGAAGAGAGGTGTTAGTTCTATTAAAAAGCAAGATTTAAGCTTTAATAAAATGTATTTCTTGCATTTCTTGTGTATATTGAAAAAGCATAATCAAATGCCCTAAATATAAAAAAATAACACATTATAATGTGAGTTGGAAAATTTAACATGCATCCTCAAGGAGCTCGACTTCAAAGTACTGTTTGGTAAAAAATAAATAAAAAAATCCTAAACTCCTAACAGAAAAACAACTTTAAACAGTAACTGATAAACTAATCACATTTGAATGTACAGTGTGGAAGGTTTGTATGTGTGGTGTAGATTTAAATGGACTGTATCATAAATCAGATTTAATTATTGTCTGGAAAAGGCTGGTAATTGTGTATTGAAATTCTTTATTTGTTATTTACAGTACCAGGACATTCACCCATTTTCCTTGGTGTCAACATTAGTTTTACATTCAGTACTAGCATGGAGAAAAAAGAAAGCAGCAATGTAAAACCCTCCCTGGAGTAAATAAAAACTGATTTGATCTATTACCTCTTTCAGACAAAGTCTGCCACCTATTTATGAGAAAAAGAAAATAAACAATGACACTGCCTAGTTCAATAGAAACGATGTCAACAGAAGCAGATTTTTTTGGGGGGAGCCATCTGCCTCGATGTACTCAGGGAGAAGAGGGTTAAAGGACACAAAAAGGACACCATGACACCATGAAGATAAAAGATAGCATAAAAAGATACCATATGTCTAATAAGGTGGTCATGAAGCATTGTTTTTTGAAGATCAGGAGTTTGTCTGATGAACCCACACTGGGAGCTGTTTCATCAAGAATCAGTTAGCCTACATTCTGAGAGCATCTTCTTGGGATAGAGTCATTTTTTAACATTCAAATACCTTTAGGGGTTATCATACTTAATAAGATCTGTATGTTTGTGTCCTGCAAGGTATTTTACCGTGGATGCTGCAAAAAGTACAAAATAAATGCTTTCCTGTACACACAGAGCAAAAGATTTTCAATTGTTGCTTGTGTAAGAAGTACATGATTTGCTTTTTGTCACTGATCGTGTTTAGGGAAAAGTTCTCAATGTGTATGCAAGACGAGATGTAAATATCTTAGTTTTTTATGCTGATGATGTGATTGTATATTCCAGGCTGTTACGTTTTTTCCTAAGCATATGTCCTAGTCTAAAAACTCTGGATTGTGTTGTGGATAACAGTTGGTCTCTGTTTTAAGTAGATAAGTTTAGGGATCTTTGTGTCTAGTTAACGAGTGATAATAGGATGGAGCAGGAGTTGGATAGACAGTCTGGTCAAGTAAGAATTAAGCCAGACTTAAAGCTCTCTTTTGGTTATAGGATATGATTTATGATTGAAAGAACACAATTTCATTTCCGTACAGTTAAAATCTTATGTTAGGTCATTAGACTTAGCCTTATAGATAGGACAAGAATATCCTACCTCAGAGGAGTTAAAATAAAATGGTAGCTCCTTTGCTCATATAAGACGTATTCCTCATGGATGCCTCCACCCTTTGAGGTTTTTCAGGCATGTCCCAAGGGGAGGAGACCTTGGTGAAGATCTATAACCCAACAATGGGGACGATAAATCCCTTCTGCCCAAGGGAAAGTTTGAATTTCTCTGCTAGACCTATTTTTTCCATGGATGGTTAACTTTAAAGTCTGTATTGTACAAACATGTAGTCTACAAAGAGAAAGCAGGATTGAAAAGGTATTTGTGTCTCATCAACGGGAAAGGAGAAAGAAACCACTAGAGCAAAAACAGGCGAAAAGGATAAAGCAAAAACCCTCAGTTGTCTGGAAAAATATAAAATTATACTAAGTTCATGAAAAAAACCACACCATGCCTTAAAAAAATATTTTAAGAGTTTTTAAAACTGTAAACTTTGTATTTGATTTCAGCTTCTTTTCAGAACTTGTTGGACATTCACAGCTTCCTAACATACCAGGTTTAATTTTATTTGGATGGTTTTATTACTGGTTGTGAGTCAACATGAACATCTAAAAAAAAAAATACAACTTTGCTATTCTGACGCAGACTAGTTTTGCTACAGTTCATTTTAACGCTACAGGAGAAGATGAGCATATTCTTCACTTTCTCCAAAGTACAATACACAGATGGCTTCAGACTACTGTTACAGCCATCTGTAGTCTCCCCCACCCCAATCAACCCCCGGCCCCAATTCAAATGTTTTTTTTTTTTGTATTTTGTGAATAATAATATTCATCTTATTATTGTATCGAAGGAACGAAACTCTTGTTTTCTGCACATGCACTCAGTCATATAAAATAAGATTTGATAAAACTCAGATCACCTTAAACGCTTTAGTATTTTTGCAAGGAAAAAAAAAGAATAGCATGTTTCAACACAAACAGCTTCACAGACACTAAGCTAACGGTTGATGTTTTAAGTTCTGTGTGAATGTTCTTAATGCCTGTATGGCTGTGAACCATGGCTAAGTGCAACCAAGTGTAACTGCTGGCAATGGAGGCCAGATGGCTTTCCTACAGTCCCTGCCTCTTGTCACTGATTGCTAATTCTGATCCAGTGTTCTCCCTTCCCAAACACCCTGCATGTACATGCACATGCCAATGTGCTGCAGGTACGCTGCGTGTGGGTGTCCATGTTTGGCACGGTGCTGTTTCACTGTATGCCAACCCACCGTTGTGATTTTTCTCAGGGACAAGGCGAGGTCATGTTTGTACTTGTTAGTTTCGGGTAGCTGGCTGTTAATGCGTGCCAAGGTGCGACTGTGGCTAATTTAGTATGGGAACCTGGCTCTGTTATTGATTTCCTGTCTCTGTTTTTCTGACATTGTCTCTATCAGTTTCTATCGTTAATTGCTGTTTGTAACACCCTGTCTGTGAAACTTGATTGATAAAACAGTCACAATAAGTTACTAGAACAGTTTATTGTGTAATATGCAGTGGATATTTTTTTTTTGGGCTATAAATATACAGTGTTCCATAAACTAAACATTTTGAAATGTCTGTGCTGTTACCAGAAATTAACTCATCTTTACTTGCTGTTTTCAGTGCAGCTTGTTTAAGAAATTCCAAAATGGGAATTATAGGGGGACTTATTTCAGTTTAATACAAAACTGAAATATTGTGTTTGTTGGGAAGAAAAATGTGTTTAATTTGAAAAAATTTGAGTCATCCCTGTTACTGGGATTGTTCCGTTATTGTTTTAAATTGTTTTCTGTGTTATTTTTTCTAGTGGAGCAAAATAAATTAAAAATGTCCTTATTTTTCTTACTTTTTACTGCGTGACTGGTTGCAATTTCTTAACTATTTCGTAATGAGATGCATGTTTGTGATTTCCAAGTTCCTTTTGTAAATGTTGCTGGAGTTTTGGAGCTTGAAGGGCCACAGCCCCACTCTTTTATATACTGATAACTTCTCAAAATGATATAAAAATAAAACTTAGTATCTTATATTTTTTTAATTAATAGCATGTTCAAAATCAATTTATAATGACAAGACTCCCACCCTAAAGTTTATACATTCTTTAAACACAAGCTGTCATCCATTGTTATCTTTAAAGATGTTAATTTAAGGTTACTACCTTTGTTTGACTTTCCCTGCGTTTAGCTGGACATTGAAATTTGCAGGAATCTTTTTTTTAAGTGGCTTATTTTTGATAGTTCTAATACAAAATTTAGCGGGGACTTCAGGAAGCTTCAGAAAATGTCACAGTTTGTACTGGAATGTCGTTCGGAGCATAACAAATTTGGGGGGTAAACATTGGACTCGTGTGAAATACAACACATGTTTTAAGCTTATAAAAACTGAGAGGATAAAACGTCTATTGTCCTTTTTAATGACGGATTAAAGTGTACATTCCTTATCCGTGGAAAATTAAAAAGTGTGTCTCTTCAGATTACTGTCGACACACTTTAGGTGTGCATAGATTTTCTAACACGTGCACATCTGTTTGTTTGTGGTGCTTTGCTCCTTAGAAGCATAGCTCAGCGGCATCCAGACTGTCATATCTGTGTCTGTGTCAGACAGTCTGCTAGTGTCAGTTGCAGAAGTCCTGTTTTGACTTGATGTGTTGTGGTAGTGTTTATTCATCCTGCTCTGAATTTGTGTCAGAGCGTCTGACGGGATTAATGTCACTGAGGTAGTGAGGGTTTAACGGCACCCTGGGTCTGTGCAAGTGTTCACTTTGATGGTCTGGAGTGCCGGTGAAATGTTGTGTCAGAATGTCATTGTAGATTTACGTCTCTGTTTGTGTCTTATAATGGCGGGAACATTATTCTTGTTTTCATTTGGTGGCCGATCTTTAGTACTCAGACGGGCCTTTTTGCCTGAATGCAGAGGCTAAACACGCTGACTTAAAAATCTGCTCGGAAACTTTGTAGTTCAGGATATTTTATTTTAGCAGAGCCGCCGGTGCTGTCAATTTTATATTTTCCCTGTCTGGCTGTTAAGACGCCTGCTTTGATAATTACCTTTATGGCCGCTTCAGTCTAACAACCACAGAAAACAGTCGGGGAGTGTTTGACTGAACAAAATCAGTCTGAATTTTATCGTTGTTGAGCTGCTTAAAGAACATTCATAAAGAAAAGGTCAAGCAAGAACATTCAATAACCATCCTGATGAATTTACATTCATTTTACCCGTTAAATAATTTTAAGTTTTACTTTATTGTGAATTATCTCCAATCCACAAATGATTTACAAACTGGCCTACAAACATGTGGATAGACATTACATAGTTACTTACTATAAATCTATTTAGCTTGTTTAAAAGTGCAGCCAGAATTATACCAGAAGCATGTTGATGGCTTCATGTGTGCTTTTACTGCACCTTGCTTAAGAATATTTGAGATAATATTATGTGTTTTATGTGGCTATTATAAATGGTGTATAAATAACTTTAATACTTTGCAAAAGAAATACCACATTCATTTCAAACTTTAGAAGGACCCAAATCTTTGAAATCCCAAAGATTATACAATGTCCGTGTATGTAATATTTTGACTAGCAAGCTTTTAATCCTAAGTAGAACTTTTATAGAAACAAAAAAAAAAAAAGATTTTCGCAAAATAAGCTTTTTTCTCTCTTTTTTTACTGTAACTTAATTACTGCACTTAATGTTCCCTAACATTTCCCCTGGGTTCTGTTTATTCTGCTAATGTACAGTTTCATTTTAATTATGCTGCGTTCTAAGTAAACAGACTGGGTTTCATGAAATAAGTTTGCAGATAGCCAGGAAGCGCTTGTGTGCATGGGCACCTTTGCTTGTGCATTTGTGTGTTTTTATGTTTTTTCTTCAGTTAGTGTATGTTTTGTCCTGATCTGATGGATGACTCGGTAGCCTCCCTCCTATCTGAGCTTCTGTCTGCATGACCAAATAGTTTTCAGGGCGGTGTGCCTAGCATTTGCCCAGAAACATTTCTCCTCAGTCCCAGTTTCCTATGTGAATATTTAATGAGGGCATGGTGCATGCTAATAGGCCTGCTGTAATTACCTCTTTATCCGCTCTCGCCCCATTTGTCAGGCCACTGGTACTCAATGCCAACGTTATTTTTAGATTGCGGTAATGATGACTCAAACACGTCACAAACACTCCCCACGCTGCAGATTAAACCGAGTAGGACTCTCCCCCTGTCCCCTTTTTCTTTCTTTTCCGGCAATTCCAACCTTCCCATTTCCTTGTTTGCTGCTAAGTCTTCCGTTTTTGGCTCTGCCCCCCCAAACACACACACACACTCGTTTTTCATATCTCCAGCTCATTCGTCTCCTCTGCCCACTCTTTTCTAATCCCCTCTTTCTCTCTTTCATCTTTCCTGTGGAAAATGGGATGTCAACAAACATTGTGCGGCCTTGCTCTCATTTCTCCTCCTTCTTCTCCCCGCTCTCATCCCACCTTCATCTCGCTGCTCCAACACCCCTCGGCCACCTCCGTTTGTTTCTGTTTCTCTCATTTCTCTCACATTTCTTCTTCCGTTGTAGCCCTGTCTGTAAGCCTTTTGTACCGGCCTCTTTCTTTTGTTTCCTTAGGAACTTAGAGGATGTGTGAATATGTCAGCCTGAATAATGACTTTTCCCCTTCTTCTTATTCGTTTCCCCTAATCTCTCTCAGATGTGTGTTTTTCGGGTCTCCGTTCCTATCACTCATTCCTCACCTCAAAGGTTGAGCCCTCTGTGTCCAGCTGGCTTTTATTAGTATGAGACTCATGACAGTGAAGTCCTTTATCGTGGTCTGATTCACCCCCCGCCAACCAACCTCTTGCTCCATCCCTGTGGCTGTCCTTTCTCGAGAGCACACACACCATCGAGGACTCCCACCCCACACGCTGACAAGGTGATAGGCAGCCAATCACCTGCACACAAACACACACCCATTTTTTCCAAATCTCTTGTGATTTTTTGAGACTGATGCACCAGCTTTTTTTTTCTGCACACCATTTACCTTTCCTTTAAGTCCTCATCTTTCCCTCAATCATCACATGTTTCTGTATTTTCGTCCGTTCAATTCTTAGGAGCTAGCTCTCCAAAGATGTATATCCTTTGGTAACTTGATGAAAAAGAGAATACCAGAGATTAAAGTAGTAAGAAAAAAGAAATTCATTGGAAAGTAACTAAGATGAGAGCACAGTAGCTAAACCCCAACTTAAGTTGTGATTTTATTTGCTGGACCAGGGGGAGGTCGGACATTGATTTAAAGAAATATTGTGATGGGATATTTTACTCTATATTTATTTATTCATTGATTTATGAATATAATTAAATAATTCTATGTATTTTAAGGGGGTTGCCAGGTTGCTAGAAAACTCAACAATTTGGGAACCTCTGTGCTAAACCAACACAAAGTGTAGAAAAAAAAGAAAAAGATTAAAGTACTCAATCTGAAGAGTCTGGCATTTAGTTTTTTTTTAGCTGTGATTCTTTCTTCTTTTAGAATTGTCTACTAATGAAATACAGTCCAAAATACAGTCCTTTTTTATTTTTCAGTAAAGGCCTAACAGGTTAGTTAGAGAACATTAGTGTCACAAAGACCACACGGATTATTGATATTGTTCTGGAGAATCACGGTTATTCCTAGAGCTGGACTGGGAAGAAAAATCTGGGGACACCATAAGGATTATAAATAAAAACTAACTGTTTTGTAACTTTGCTTTCGCTCTGTCTTGGTGGTGTATATTTACTTGACTAATAAGCTTGAACTTACCCCAGTAGACACAAATATAAACCAGGTTAAAAAATACGGTATCAAATATAATCTACTTATCGTTGCTGTTGTCAAGTATAAGTAGACAGTCACTATAGACACTATACTATACTGCAATTTCATAGTTTTAACCTGCAAGGCTGAACCGTAACATGCCTACGCTGTAAGCATTTAGAGGTTAAAACTGTTTACAAGCGTTTGCTGATAAAAAAGGACAAGATAAAAGACAAACCGTCTATAGTAAAGAGAATATATATATAACTATTAAAGCTTCTATAAACGTCATGAAACCTGCGCGTTAATGAGCAGCCTCCCATCTCCTCTACCTGTAGAAGGTCAGTGATGAATAACAGCCAAATCCTTTTGCTAGTTTGAGCTTGAGCTGTTTATTAGTGAGCAAGAAAAGTACCGTGTAGCCACCGACGGGAAAATTTCGGCTGACATGCAAAACACTATGAAGGGAGGAAATTAAGCATTATCCTGCAGGCACCTATCCCACGGTGAAACATGGTGGTGGCATCATGCTGCGGTTCAGAAAGACGAGGGAAGCTGGGAATAGCTGACATAAAGATGGCTTAAGCGTAATAAAGGGAAGCCTTCAATAGATTACATCAGAGTCTACAAAAGATGTGAGATTAAATGGAGATTAAAATAAGTTGTATTCATGCGCAGAATGGGCCTTGTAAAGCAAATTGAGGACCTGCTTTCAACTGAATATTAATGGCCGGGCATGAAAATCTGCGTTCATAGATGCTATTTAGTTTATCTGACCCTACCTTAACTGCTGCATGTCCCACAATTCAAATGAGTTAATCTGTCACAACAAGATTCTGAAAGATTCCCTGAAGTTTGCAAAATGAAAGAAAGTGGACAAGTTCAAGGGGTGTGAATACTTCTCGCAACACTTCTACTCTGTATTTCTCTGTCTTTTTAAATGTCCTGCCCTTTTTTTTTTGCCTCCATCCATTTCTCACTGGTTATCCAGACCTCCAGAGGGATATGCTTTAGAGCTGCATGAAAATCAATCACGCCCTCCATCCCGACCACTCTCTTTCATCTTGTTGTGACGGATGTTTCTGTGTGCGAGTGTTTGTGAGTATGTTGGGGGGGGGGGGTCCTATTAGGCTCCTATTTTAACTCTCATCTTTTGTGCACAGCCTTGTTCTTTTTTTAAAAAGGTCAATAGTATTCACTTTAAAAAACAAAACACTTTGCATTTGCTTAAGTTGGATGTGGTTTGACTACACAAAGCAAATCCTGTTTGGCCTCCCTACGCACTGCAAATGCCTGGCTCCATGAGCGGCATAGTAATTGGAGTGCGAGAGGGTCGGGAGACTAATTTGAGTTGTCCATGTGTTTGAGGTGTGTCCTTTTTAATTCTTAGAGTGGCTGCCTGGTCTTCAGAGCCGGTAATCCAATTGGTTGTCCTGTTTAAAGCACTAAATTAACCCTCGCCTCACCTCCAGCCCTTTTCCGCCTGCCACAGTCTGTCTTGTTCGCTCAGGCGGTGGAAGGGAGGGAGCAGTAGATGGAGAGGTAGACGGACACACCGTTTGATGCCATGTTATTGTGTTGCAGAGGAGGTTGGGGACAAGTGTGTTTTAAGCTCCATCTTATACCCTGTCTTGTACACGAGTCTGACGTCTAACACCTGTAAATGTTAATGTCTTCTAAAGGATAGTGTACCTTGGGTGACAGTATTCTAATATGTTAATTTGTAATTTCACTTTTTACTCTTCCTTGTAGTAATTTGATGGAGACAAATGGGGCATCGTAAACTATGCCTTTCACAGTCTTGTCTTTTTTATGTGCTTGAGTAAAAGACAAGACAAACTTCTTTTCTTGTGTCTGGAAGACACAAGAAACCTCTCATTTCTGAAAACCTCTTATTTCCAAAGCTTCAGTTCTTATTATGGATCACAAGGTTCTAACTGACAGAAGACTACAAGCTAGCTTGACTTCTTTCCTCGGGAGAATTAAAATCCCGAAACAAGTGATCGAAACAGTTCAGATGTTAAGCTTGTGAGGAAATATTCCATGAGGATCAATGAGCGGAGGACCTTGCAGGTTAGATGAAGAAGTCAATCAGGGATTTTAATGGCCCTATTGCTGATACAGTTTAGGCTTAATAAAGCAGATTTAAGCCTCACGTTCATCATCAGAGTCAAGAGGACTTTGAGGTGAGAGGTTATCCTCTCAGGATTTCAATCTAGTTCTGATAGAAAGCTCACGTTTGCTTTCACATCCCAATTTATGTGGTGCTCCTGTTCAACTGCTTGTTAACAAAAAAGATGAACCAATCAATCACATCGCTGCAACTCAACCCGTTTAGGCATCTCTCCATGATGAAAACAGCTTGCTGGAGGTCAAAGTGAGGATCAATATTGGTAGTAAGAGGATTTTAAGTGACTTTGAGTAGTGCACAATTGTTGGTTAGAGTTTTCAGGCACAACCATGTCTCGGGCTTGAGGAGAAAAAGGTTCAAAAAGAGAAAACGCTGTGAAATTAGTAGTTGTGTGAATGAAGGTGCCTTGTGTGCCCTCACACAGTAGTCACAAGAGAATGGGCAGACCAGTTCACATTGATAGAAGGACGATAGTTACTTACATAACCACTCATCACAATGAAGCATTGATTATCAGCCCTCAAAGTCGATTGTCTACAGCTGCGGAAGACTATATTGGATGCAGTCTTTATCGGCTATGAACAAAAAAAAACGTTCCATGGTCTAATGAATCCTGACTTAAGGTGCAGCATTCAACTTTTTGTATTTAGGCAAAAACCACAAGAGGTTGGTTTCATCCGGCCTTGTACCAGCTGTTCAGGTCGCTGTTGATGTTGTAATCATCTAGTACATAGAAATAGTGCAGCTGAACCTTTGCTCAGTCGGTAGTGAGTATTGCTACTAATGTCTTTCCCCTTCATGAACACAGTGTAGCCATCTTCAAATCATCACAGATGCATTTGTTTCACAGGAAAGTGAGATCAGTGTACACCAGTAGTCTCCATAATGGTCACAGATAATTTATTTATTTTCTTTTTCACCAGAGCACCTGTGGTATATTGTGGATTGGGAGATTTGCATCAAGGATTTGCTGTAGACACATTTGCAGCCACTTTCTGATGCAAAGGAAATACAATAAAATGTGTAATATGGTGTATTTTGATAAATAAAAGCCATAAGGAATTGGAACTGTTAAATTAAGCAATGAGTGTATCTCTGAGATTCCAAAATGTCTCCTAATGTGTCAGAGTCTGTAAGAAGCAGGAGAGGGATATGCAGAGTGACCTTTTGAATCTTAGGTCAACAGCTGGATTCAGAAAGGTGTATGTAAATGTACCTTTCTTTGAGTGTAAAAGATCCTGATTAAATAGGGTTAGGGTTAGCACAGTTTAAGCACAGTTTAAGTTAACTGCTTAAACTAAATTGCGGGCTCTGAGTCACTAGAGACTGCTTACACAACTACAGGTAAACTTTGTTGATACAGGATTTTACATTGGATGCTTCAAAGACACACATACAAAGTCTATCTAATCAAAGAAACCTACTTTACGGGACCGTATATAAAAACTGAGCCCTTAACAATTGTATGAACAAATTCATTTTGCTTGATCATAGAATACACGTGCTTCTTTCAATTTGAAAACACGATAAATACTCTTCACTTAAATTTAACGCTGATAAAAAGTGACTAATTAATCTTCATTTGCACTGTGAAATTATATCTATTTAATTAGGTTGTCATAGAAAGTTAAAGCTGCATTTTGTATAGATTATTTTTGATGACTACAGTGCATAGCTACTATAGAAGCACATACAAAATTACCAGGTGGTATAAAAATGTTATGGTACTGTCTACACGATCATGTGTAAAGTTGATAAATGTCTTTTATTTCAATGTAACTGACTGTTAAATCTATGCATGCAAGCACAACTGCCGCCTTGAGAGGATTGTGATGAAAGAACCATTCAAAAATCCCACATTTCTTAATAGAAAGGTTTGTGTAATATTTTCAAACAAGACAATAGTTCAGTTAATAGTTTAGCTTGAGTACATATACATGATATTTTCACTGTGTGTTTGTGTTATTGAATAGCCTTTTTGCATGGAGAGAAGTCTTCAGCTTAACTAATTAGTGTTGCAGTGATCTGGTTTAGGGAATTAAGAAATTGGTAGGGAGCTGTATTAAGATGTTAAATAAAGTAACAACATTTTCTCAGGTGCCTGTACTTCCCAAAAACACACAAACACATTCACATAGAGTCACAAATACACTTTTGTCCCTTAAAAAATGAAAGCAAAGGGAAAAAACACTGCCCGCTACATTCCCATAAACCATCCAGGCAATGAAAGATTTACTCATAAGACACTCTGCCATCCCCCCCTCCAGGGCTTTCATCAAATAAAAATTCTATAATACGTTTTGTTGTATTCACCAGACTCTGCTTCACCCACCCTCGAACATATGCATACAGGCCCCATTCAAATTTTCAGCAGAAATTGCTGCCCAATGGCTTCTTTTGTGTAATCCGCTTTTCCCTTTTTTTTTTTACAGTTATTCACAGGATCTTCTCTTTCACTTCTTCCTCTCATTTTTCCCCTCTCCCCTCCCCTCCCCTTCGCTCTGCCTTTTGATTCCCCCAAGTTCCCTGGAGTCATATCTAAAGTGTCCACTGGGTATTTCAGTGCTTTCATTAAAGTCATTAAGCCGTTGCCTATAGTCCCCCCTTTTTCTTAATTGTCCGTTCATTTCCTTTTTGCCTCGTTTTTTATGTCTCTTTTTGAATCACTGGCCTCACTTTCTCCCGTCTCATCTGTTCGATCTCTCTCATGTGTCTGGCTACCTTTTTACCCTCATTCCCTCATGATTCTTTTTTTCTTCTTCTCAAGAACCACCTAAAGCTTCATAACATGGGACGTACATGTAAATCCATTCCTACTCTTCACAGATTAATCCACGGCAGAGCACACTCAACTCTGCTTTCTGTCTGTCTGTCTGTCGGTCTATCTATCTATACATCTATACATCTACCTATCTATACATCTATACATCTATACATCTATCTATACATCTATACATCTATCTATACATCTATCTATACATCTATACATCTATTTTTACATTTATACATCTATCTATACATCCATACATCTATCTATACATCTATACATCTATCTATACATCTATACATCTATCTATACATCTATACATCTATCTATACATCTATCTATACATCTATACATCTATCTATACATCTATACATCTATCTATACATCTATACATCTATCTATACATTTATACATCTATCTTTACATCCATACATCCATCTCTCTCTATCTCTCACCACGCCACCTAGGATTCTAATGAATTCAGGGCCGAACATGAATATTTCAAACCGGGGCTTGTTCTAGTTTACCTAATGGCGGTGCTAATTCAGACGACTTCATTGATTAAAAATTCATGTTATTTGTTGGATGCTTGTGTTTTATTTATTTTTACACTGCCTACGTACAAAAGCCAGAAGTTCAAATGCATGCGTGTGTTTGTGTTTGTTTTCCGAGGCTGTTATTGGGGAACGGAGTGACAAGCCAACAAGTGGAGGCTTGCTTTGTGTTTCTTGCGACCCCACCCCCCCTTTCAAGTGAATAACATGTGTTGGAGGGAGTAAAGCAGCACATGTGCATGTGTTTGTATTGCATGCAAAGACTGTGCGAGTGTTTGCATGGCCTAATTTTCACATTGTTTAGCTTTTTTCATCTTTCCTCCAGTGGCCTCGCTATCACAGCCCAATAACTTTCCTCATCACAGAGAGAGAATACTGCTCCAAAGTATGCAGCTTACTTTGTTCTGTCTCACGCTGGTGCTGCACTCTACTGTTTTTTTGTCTCACCTTACTTTTCTTATCTTCTCCTTTGACGTTTTTTTTTTGCTTGCCGTGATAAAACAAGTCTTTGTTTCTGTGTGTGTGTGTGTGTGTGTGTGTGTGTGTGTGCTTGTCAGGGTTGCCGCCAGTGCAAAACTGCTCTAAACACAGACTCAGCGATGTGACAATAATAACATTTACAACACTTTTATGTTTTTTCATAAAAGAACAAACCTTCTGGAAAACTCTTAAAATAGAGCTTTAAAGCACCTCTCTACTATTAAACATCCAGCGGATGTTTCATCTGTCTTTTTTCTGAGCCTAAACTACGAGTAATTCAATTTAAGCTAGTTATTTAAAGAACGCTAGGCCTTCACACTACCATCAGTAGCAGGTAGATGCCAGTTCAGCTATCTGTGGGTATTCTCCAGTATCAGATGTGTAGGAAAGCAAAGTCTAATGTTAAAACCTTGGGGACAATCACAAAGAAAGGCCATTCTTGAAGAGAAAATAACACCCCCCTGCCTCTTTAGAAGCTGTGCAAAGATATAATAGTTGGTTAAACTCTTTGCCTTAGGTCCTCGTTTTTAGATTTTTTCCTGCAAGTTAATACACATTGATTCACATATGTTTAGTATGCAGATTCCTAGTGACAAAAAAATCACAAGCCTTTTCTGTCAACGCCTGTCGTTCTATTCATCTCCGTGCCGATCTTTCCTCTTCGGGGCCCCCCCACCGTCGCTCCTCTCTGAGTGTCGTTTCCACTCTGTATCTTCTCCACTCCTGTCTGTTAACTAACCCTCTCCAAATGTTCTGTTCTCCAGTAAAAAACCTCTTTGATTTGATGTTTATTGGCTCTATCTACGTTCCTCATCCAATCTTGTCATGAAGCGACTAAGGAAACAAAAATGAGGTCTTTATTCGTTTTTCCACTTGCTTTTCTTGTTTCTCTTATTGCCGGAAGGGAGAGTTTGTCACAAAAAGAAACACTGAGAAAGAAACACTGAGGAGGATCTGGAGAACAGCAGGGAACAGAAACTTTGAGCCTTTTTATTATTTTTGAAGAGTTGTCAGGCAATGTCAAGTAGGAAAAAAGAAGGGATGAGAAGGGAGGAAGAATACGGAGGTGTCAAATCAGTTTATCTCCCTAAAGAAAGTGACAGTCGTTTACCAGCTAACAATCCATTCTTGATGCAGCACTTGTCTCTAAGT
>JAVLVB010000513.1:2619568-2696464 GCA_032876305.1 Orestias chungarensis | reverse complement strand
GTGTGTGTGTGTGTGTGTGTGTGTGTGTGTGTGTGTGTGTGTGTGTGTGTGTGTGTGTGTGTGTGTGTGTGTGTGTGTGTGTGTGTGTGTGTGTGTGTGTGTGTGTGTGAGATAGAGCAAGGCAGCAGATCAGAGGGCTGGTTAAATGAGAGGGGTAATGCTGCGGCTTTGTCAGAGCAACGAGGGGCCTAAGTTAGCTTTAGTCCATCTGATCTCCATTTGTTCCACCCGTGTATGAGGAGTCAGGCAAAGTGTTGGAGAAAAAAGGGGAACAACACAGAGAAAGAGGGGAGTGTGATGAATTACACACTCCTTTGGGAGCTGGGAAAGGGCAGTGGGTTTGGAAGGAAGGGAGAACAAAACTGAAGGCTAAATACACATTAAACCAAACATAAACCATCCTAACTAATTGACGTTCACACTGGTGACGGCTCGTTTGGATACATTTCTGTGTTCAGTACAAAATAAATGAAAAATAATTACAATTTGCCATCCAGGATAATTAAATTTCTATGACAGCATTGATAAAAGAAAGCTGAAGGATAAAAGGATGGCTGAATTAATAAAACATGTACACAGGCCTTCAATGAATGTTCCTGACTTTACGTTGTCCATGACTAAATTTAACACAACTTAGTTTGGCATTCAGCATAAAGGGAATAGGTCATTTCAACTGAGAGCAAAATGACAGTAAAGAAAAGAGCAAAGACACTGTGAAGTTGTGTTGCTCAGAAATAAATCCCTACTTTCTTTCTCCCCCTTTTTACCCCATTGCAGTCCTTTGATCTGAGCTTATGCCGTATTTAGAGATGTGCTTCTGTGCTAACCTTTCACCCTCTCCTTCTGTCTCTTGTACCCGGACACATGTGAAAACACGAAGACCCCCTTATTTACGCTGATAGCTTTCTTTTTGGCTTTCAGGGTATTTTTCACTCTCACTGACAAACACAAACACGTGCATATGTGACTCTTGTACACGAAGATGTATAAACCAGGAGCAACTACTAGTTGACTGCATGCTATCGTTTTGAAAGCTTTGTTGCAGTGAACCTTCTCACTTAGTTTAATATAATAATAAACAAAACTGACATTAACCGAGCTTCAAATAAGGATGCTTGTTTTCAAAGAACTGAATGATAGATGATTTTTTGTTATTAATCTCACCTAATTAAAAACTGATTAGAAAAAACAACAACTCCTAATTTAGTTTTCTTAAACCTCTAACAGACAATCCTTAAATATTCACATTCAGGGCCGTGCAGAGAGCTTTGGAGGGGCAGGTGCGCAAAGTTAAAAGGGGGCACATGGAGCCCAGATTTGAAACACGATACAGAAACATACTTTGCTCTTCAACTGTTTGAAATTGTACCAACTCATACCATAAAGAAGGTAACATGGAATCACAACTCACCGTATCAGCCTCACACAGCTCCTTTTATTTCTGCTTTAACCTTTCTTTACAAGACATCTCTGCAAAATGAAACATGATCCTTAAACTGCAATATGTGCACATAAAACACAAATTAACATTTCATACCTTTTCAAAAAAATGTTACTATATCGCCACAAATTTAATCCAGCCCTTTATAATTCCTAGAGCTATGAAAAAAAATTGTTAAATGATATAGAAATATTTTTTTCTAACTCAATTTTTCTGCCTTATCTAGTTTGACTTCGCATGACAGCAAGGGCTGAAAAGTTATATAATATTAGCAAACATAGACCTATTTCATTTTTGTGTAAATAAATTACATGTGTAGAAAATCAAAACTCAAATTCTTCTATTATTGTTGTGTTTCTACAGCATTAGTCCAAAATTATAAATATGCATATCTTGCATAGTTTTAGTGAAATAAAATCGAATACAATAATCACACACATCCTATCTCTCTACTGCACTTTTCTCATGGCAAGATAAACATACAGTAAAAAAAACAAACATAAAACGGACTTACTTTTCCTCCGCTGTGTGTGTGTGGTTCACTAGCTAGTAGCAGGGATGTGACTGTCTACTTTCTGATGAAGCTGAAATTGACTTCCAATTCGACAAATGACTAAAATAATTTTCCGCTACCATCTGTACTTTTAATCTCCTCTAGATAAAACGATACAAAACTAGATTATTCCTAACTAGTTTTAGAATAATCCAGTCCAGGTTTGAAGTGTCTATGTTTTTTAGTTTTAAAGCTGGGGCCGTTCTAATGCGATGCAGATATTAAAAAAGTCCTGAAATGGTGCCTTTAGTTAAGATTCACAAATCAGTGAAAGGGTTTAAAAATACTAAACCTTGTTTGAAATATTCTAAAACTAGTTTAGAAAAATCCAGTCTAAAATCCCTATAACCCGCACCCACTTCTTGTGGCGCAGCCATAACCTGTGAGAGGTGTGTGCCCATTTGGATGACACAGATGATGCTCATTGCTCACTTTACTTGGTCAGTCTACTCATCCTGCAAAACAAAACACTGCTGCAGAACATCCTCACCAGACGAGTTGTTTACTTTCCAAGGAGTCAGGACTCTAGTGGCCTCTGCAGCAGCTTAGCTGTTAACAGCTAAAGCATGAAACTGAAGGATCGGTTTAATCAGTTTAAGCCAAACCTTTGTAAAATACCACTGCTGTAGAACTGTATGTGTAAAGATTCAAATCCCATCCTGTTTTCTTTGACCTTTAAAATATTTTTCCCAATGCAGAAAGGTCGCTTTAAACGAACTGGTGGGTTTTATAAAGATCAACCAAATATGTTAAGAGTTAACCTACGGTAATGAAGCAATAGGTTCAGTTTGTGTAGCTTCTCTGTATTGCCGTGTTTCACCAGCTTTGGCCTCGGCTGCCTGGCAGGTTTCCAGTTATAGTGAGACTGCATAGTTTTCAGAATGAGGTCACTAGTGGAGCACTGTCTGAGTCTGCAGGGTCCAGCATAATCTATGGTCACCAGGGGAATGAGATGGGAAGAGAAACCGTTTTTTTCTGTGTTGTTCAGGTTCATCACCATTTGTAACGGTCGTTGATTACGAGTAATCAATCCAGTGGGAGTTTCTGATTGGGTAAAAATATCAAAAACAAAATTGTTGAACATGAACCAAATATTTAATATGTAAAATAAAGAATATATATATGAACTGCTGTTAAAAAAAAAGCACATTAGTTAGAAAACATGGTGTAGGAAAATCTTAATTTGTTGGTGACCTGAGTTCAGAGTGGATAGAGAACTTGATACAGTAGATGTGGAAAAACACAGGAGAGATCCTTTAATATAATAAAATTTCTGTAGTTCAGTCTGTCAATATTCAATGTATTTTTCAGGTTATTTACTCTGAACTTTATTTGTGACGTGATTTTCTGGGGTCACTTTTAGTAGAATACAGAAACGAGACTTCCAGGTTTGCCCGAGATAAAATCCGTGTTGTTGTCGACATCCAGAGGAAATATGAAGCAGAAATATTAGACAACAATAAGATTTTTGGATGGTTATATCAACTGCTGGATGTCTTTGTAAGTCATACATTTTAGAGAAGTAACTTTTCCATCGATTCACTTTTTGTGTTTAATCTGTTGTTCTATCACTGAAAGGAAACTGCAACAGGAATTAGTTAAACTGATACCAAAGTTGATAGTTGCAGTAATGTTCACTTTTTTGTGTGTACAAGAGAGTTCAGATGACGATTCACACCCAAACAAATGAATTTGACAATCCAGGGGGAAGGTAAGTTTGTTTTGTTTCAGAGATACCCAAAATCCTTTCATACAGGTTTTGTTTTGACAGGTATCGCTGTTGTTGCTGTTGTTGTTATAATGTTGCAACAAACATAAACAGCGAGTTATGAGGTCTTAAATTCTCCTGGTTTACAAATAGCCCGAGTTATAAATCAAACGTTCATTTAACAAGAGAATGGTAAGAGCTGTGGTCTCCGGCTCACTTATTGTAAATGCTGGTTGATGGTAGCAATAAATAGGAACAGACGAACCTGGAAGCTGTTTACTGCTATTACTGTCAAAACTCCAAAGATGTCCTGTGCATAATGTTACCATGACAACCAGTCATATTTTTTTTACACCGCCTTAGCCCCGGAGAGGCCAAGATTAATTAATTATCACATAATTTTGAGTTTACTGGCTGTATTATAATCCTGATTACATAAAAAAAAAACATTGATTCTCCTCAAACCCAATAGCAGAAGTCCAAATCAAGCCTGTTGTTTTTATTTAAGTCACTAGCTCAGATCACTATCGCTCAAACATCCCTTCTGTCTGAGATCCCAATAAATAACGTTAAGCTGCAGACATTTTCAGAGGGCTATGCCTCCTACAGAGGAAAGGAAGAACAAGCAGAGAAACAGAAGAAGAAGAAGAAGAGTTTTTATGAGGGGCGGGGTTATGTCTTAAGGCAAGAAGTTGATTGAGAGTGATGAGTGGAAAATGAAATGATGAGAAGCACAAAAAGAGAGAGGGAGACAGAGATGGATGAAATACAGAATGAGACAAGAAAGATGAAAATACAGATGAAAGGGCATTTAAACCACTGATCTCATCAACGCATAAACAGAACTGGAGTAATTGAGATAAGGCGTAGAGCAAAGACACACAAGACGGAAGAGGGAAAAGAGCGGCATGATTAAACCATGGAAGTGAGCTGAGCGATGCCTGAAGTGGAGAAAAACTTGACTTTGGGACGAGAAAGGAGGTGATTTTTTTTTAGCCTGTCAGTCCTCTATGACGATATTTTCCTTTTAGACTGTAGTCCCATTACTGTACTATTTAGCCATACTGACCACATAGGTCAAGTGATGCTGACCCGATTCCTAAGTGCCCTGTAGATACCCAGAAAATATCTCTCAGTCATTCATTAACAAGCACAGCGAGAGCTTAAGGGTCTAGCTTATATTCATACAATGCTGTGAAAAAGTAGTTCCCCTTTACTATTTTACCCCCTTTTGGTTGGATAAAATAAAATATATTATTCATGGTAATAAAGCTATACAAACCAAGCTTAATAAAATATAATAAATAATGAATCAATTCCGTGGTCAAATGTAACTTTTTCTACAATATGAAGTAAAAAAGCAAGATCTTGCCGCAATGATTTAAAAAACACAAGAAATGGTGAGAAACAAACTCGTCAAATCTTTCAGACTTGAAAGGGTTACATAGCCGTTTTTAAGGCTTTGGGTCTGCAGTGAACAACAGTGATTACAGCTATTATTCAGAAATCAAGAAAGCATGGAACTGTAGGACCTTCTCAGGAGGGGCCGGCCCACCAAAATGAAGCAGATGGTCCAGCAATGACTCATCCAGAACGGTAGACACAGGAAAGCAGGACAACTTCTAAAGCACTGCAGGCTTTATTTGCTACACTTAATGTCAACATTCGAGTTTTGACATGAACAAAAGATACTTTGCAAAACCGGTTTCATTGACAAAACCAGTTCTCACCAAAATCAATAGAACGTTCTTCCCAGGTTAATGCTGCTCATTGGCCACAATCCTTCTTATTGTCCTCACCTGTGCTCCTCCCTAGTTTTTGATGTTGCCACAGCCTTTGAGCTCTGATTCATGTTTCATACACTGCT
Organism: Orestias chungarensis; assembly: GCA_032876305.1. Lineage (NCBI taxonomy): Eukaryota > Metazoa > Chordata > Actinopteri > Cyprinodontiformes > Cyprinodontidae > Orestias > Orestias chungarensis. The sequence continues at coordinate 2,690,895 of JAVLVB010000513.1, read as the reverse complement.
TTAAGCCTTTTTTTGATCTGGATTTCATTACTTAGCCTTAGAGTTTCTCATGGATTACTCTGGACTGTTTACGGAGAACTGGTTATTAAATTGCAAATGCAAGAAGTTCTCGTTTTAGCTAAAATGTCTCATCATCATCACCAAAACCCTCAAGGGTGAAACCTTTACATTTAAGCCCAACCACACTAAAACTGTATACCTGCACCCCAAAAATACCACCGACTTTTAAGATTAAAGATTAAGATTAAAGATTAAATAAACTTCATTTGCCAGGTACATACAGGACATACTAGGAATTTGTTTTGGTGTAATTACACCGAGGCAGCCATTTGTGGACACCGAGGCAGCCATTTGCGGCGCCAGGTAGGCAGTAGCCCAAAGGGTATTGCCTAAGGACCCACACTGGATGCTGTGGTGTATTTTGCCATGGGCTGGATTTGAACCCATGACCTTCCAATTGGAAGTCATGCAACATACCATACCACTTGAGCTAATCCTTTTTAGATTTGCTTAATTGTTTTTATCCAATAACATTTTTTTTATCTCTGCTTTTGTTTCCCAGAGTAACCTGATGTAGGCTGAACCACTTCCACCAGCAGCCTACTGAATTATCCAATGAAGCGTTTGAAACTCCTTTCTTGTTTCAGCTGCATGTTTGGTTCTGGCTCTAAGTGTCTCATAGACTTATTGGAACCAAATATGTATCTAACATTTGCCAAAAGAATAAAAAAAATCTTGATGATCCCCTAGACTTTTGGAAAGTACTACAAGGAACATTTTCACACCATGAATTAAATGTTGCAGCACTACAAAAAATCATGCTTTTGTTAAAATTTGCTGTTGTGATTCTCTGGAGCTTTGGTGCCACTACAGAACATTTTCCTTTAATTGATGAAATCTTGAATTTTGGTCTTTATGAGACAATTCTGAGGGAGAATGTGCACCCATTGATTTTGTGACTACATCCTAAAGTGCATTTAGGTTAGTGAGTTAGTCAAAGTCACATTCAGTTGCTGTATATGCCGAAGCAGACTGTCCATACTAGAAAACTCTAGGAAGGACAAATGTACAACACTCCTGCTAAGAAGAGTGCAACAAACATACTGCAATCTAAAAAAAACAAAACTATTTTGAGTTAACACAATGCCAGTTGTTGCTGCCAAGTGTGGCACAACCAGTTAATAACGTGGTAAAGTGGAACTTCTGTTTGTACAAGTCTGGTTAGCTTGAGTTGCTTTTATTTCTTGGTAATGAAATCACCATTTGGAAATCTGATATTTTTTCATCTGAAATGTTTCAGGTGTGACTTGAAAATGCCAAAACAAAAAATGTGATCAGTGCGGCGTCGGCAGTAGAGGCTCGCATACTGTTTTTCTAAGCTGTGAAAAGCAGAGAAATCTGATCACTGTGGAGAGATGTTGCAGAATCACTGTAAATCTCAGATCTGATGAGTGAGCTCTTTCAAGCCCTAAGGGTCAAACATCAGTGATTGTTGCTACAGTTGTGTGTTTTTTTTTTTAGATTTAAACTGCTGAATGGGCGCTTCTGAGCCAACAGAGTCAGTCAGTAGCAGCACACTGACTCGTAGTGTTGATACTCACAATTGTGTCTATGTGGAGTTTTTAGTCAAGTGTGAATTTGACAAGTGCTGACTGAAAGCAGTGTAAATTTGATCAAATGTGTTAATGAAACCCAACGTGATTCGACACTTTCATTTGTCATCTGCTCATTTTTTTAAGCTGACAAAATGAGGTACTTGGCTGGGCAATTGTGTGAACAGCAATTAGCATGTTGTTAATGTCAAAGACACCTTACACAAACACACACAAACACACACACACACACACACACACACACACACACACACACACACACACACACACACACACACACACACAAATGTAACTGCTGGCCATTAACAGGTCTTTACATAAATAACTGAAGAGCAATGCACAAAAGCAAGAGTAAAATGATATGTAATGAGGGGGATAATTGCAGTAATGATTTGCCGTGTTACCTGACTGCATCATGAAAACCCCTGTTACAGTGTTACAGTGAATGTCTAAAGTACCATGAAACTCTCTTCATCTATGACGATAGACGCGTTACTTGTCGAGTGTTTCATTCGTGTAATTGTCATGGGGGTGGTTTTATTTCTAAATCCCCCTGCAGACGGCCTAAAAAACATAACTTTAGAGGGAGGGAAGATTTATGCATTCACTTCTCTTTTTTTAGCAGCCACACACACATACACACACACACACACACACACACATACGATCCCATCACATTTTCCTCTTCTTCCCGTGTCTTCTTTTAATTACAGTTTCCGCTCCCATCCTCACCTCCCACCTCTCGTCACTCGATCATTGGGAAGTGGTAAAAATACCACACCATAAGACCTCATCAGCCTAACCCCCCCGCCCCACCACACCTTCCTCCTCCAACCCTTTTGCTTTTCCACTGCGCCTTATTTCCTCTTCTCTTCACTCGGTATCTGTTCGGTGTCTGGCGGTGTCTTTTCCCGCCATTGGCCTATTTTTTTTTTTCATTTGAAATAATCTATCCTTTTTTCCTGCTTAGCATCCCTCATCTCCAGCTCTGCCTTTATCCAGTTGCCTCTTCCTTTTTAAACACAGCCTTGTGTTTCTCTTATTCCTTTTCCATCAGCAAGATGTAAGATACAGATCTTTAATTAATCTGTCCGTGTGCCGCTGCCGAGACTGTGTCTTAGTCTTATGTCTCAGGCTTTGACTGTAAAACAAACCTGCTCAACCTTCTTGACTGTACATCTTTGAAATATGAATACTAAATCCATAATTTCTGTCTGGCTCTGATCCTTGCTGACCTAAATGATATTTCATACAGTTAATGAGGGCAATATTTTTGTTTGACTGTGTAAATATAAAAAAAAAGGAAATTTTCCATGACACTATGTTTTAATTAAGTTTAATATTTCATATCAAAGTGAATAATATCACTGATAATCAGTTGAGTTTCTTCTATCAGACTCTCAAATGCAGAATCTGCAGTTTAAGAGCTATTCCTATTATTTGGTGGCGTTATTGTCTCATCCGCTCTAAAACGGAATCCTGGATATTATTAAATATTGTTGATTGTTGATATTGTTGTTGAATTTTTTGGGGTAACCCCAATGGTTTTCATGTCACAGCACAGATTGTATTGTTCTTGTCCTTGCTGGCTGTTGCTGTGGTTTCTCAGCCTTTTACTCAACTCTTTCAGTTTCCCTTGTTGCGAGAGCAGATCTACGAGCAAACACAAACACACATGTAAATATTTGCACAGAGGTACACATTACAGCATCATTTCTGTTATGGGACAAACAGACACACACTCACTGCTTCTAAACCGTGATTGTCTTCTGTTGACAACTAGAGTCGAGTGTGACTTCATGGTGGCATCTCTGTGTGTCACCGCGCACTTCTATAATTCTCATCAGTCTTACCTGATCCTCTCTCCTGGTCTTTTTTTTTTTTTTTGCAAACGGTTGATTTCTTGATATACTTTTTGGTCTGTTTTCAGCTCTTTTCTTTTTTGTCTTCTTTATTTTCTTAATTTATTTACTTCACCATCTTTACTTTTAGACTGATCGAGCTAACAAATGTTTTAAGTGATCCTTTCCTTTTGATAATATACCTCTGACTACATGTTTACCTCTACATTTAAAGTCAATCAAATGAATTGGAATTAGCCTTAATTACTCTTGCTTTGCTGGCAAGCATGCACAATGACTTAATGTTACAAGGGCATATTTCACTTGCGTAACACAAATACAAGACACAGAGGCAATATGTGTGATTTGATAAACGCTAATTAAATAGTGTAATTAGAAGACAGTGGAAAGTCTGATAAAATGGTTGAGCACAGTCGAGCACAGGCTCGACTCAGCATGGCGCTAAATTCATCTGACAGGTTGGTTTGTGTTACGTTGTTGCTCATCATCTGGTTAAATGTGACCAAAAAAAAGAATAAATAACAAGATGTATATATTTAAATAAAGATCCATCTGAATAATCACTTTTTAACAATCATTTTTATAAAATAACTTTGACTATCATCAACAAAAACTCTAGTCCGTTAATGCCAGATACTGTATATCCATGATCGATAAGCAGATGAATACTAAGTAGAAAAGTTCAAATTACATCTACTAGTGTTTGTCGTGTTCGTGTTCCTTTCTTTTAGAAGTGGTTCAGAGAGGCAGGAGTTTTTTATGTAACCACAAGGTTTCTAGTTAAGGCATCGTCGACACTCATTGAGACCTCTGGTATAGATTTGTAAAATGTCCTAAAGTAAGTCCATCTCTAATCCAAAATATCAAACTGAATATTCTATAAAAATCCAAACCTTCATTTGAATATATTTATTCGGATAGGAAAATACATTTTAAGATTTTGGGCTAAGGAAGGAGCAGCTGTTTCAAAACCAGACCATTAGCTTTTAGAAGTTATAAGTTAGTACCGGCAGCTAATGCTAAGAGTGCACTAGTGAATCACTGTAACCACTGTGGTGTGGAAAACTCCTAAAAAACATTCAGTTTTTCACCTATAAACTCCAGATTCCCTGAGCTCTTTAAAATAGGAAAATACTTCAAATTTTTTTTCAAAATACATTGAAGTGCTTGAAGAAGATAAACATTTACCTACAATTTCCCATATCTACAGTCAAAACATCAACAAGTACTTTAAAATACCTGAAAATGTGAAAAAGGAAGCAGCTGATTGGTAGGGTAAATACAAATCTACTGAAGAATGAAAAACTCTGTCCAAAGTTCCTAATGAACATCTTTAAAGAAAAGTACCAGGAAAATCATTTTTCTCAGATGGAGATTCATCTAAACATCTAGCTGAGCAAAGAGAACTCTAGCCCATAAAACAATGTTGTGTTCATTCAAGTGCCCTGTCCTCACTCACAGCCTTAAATGACCTTTCAACATCTGAGCATTTTTCATCGTCTTAATTTTACAAACATCTCAACAAATTAGATTTGCTGCCACTGTATTAAACACTGAATGTCACAACAAAGGCTTTGTGTGTATTATGAAATGTAGACTCCCTGTTTCATGCACCAACTTCTGATTAATTATCCCTTCTGAGATTGTGACGTGTTGTTGGCAGCTGCATCGCCTCAGAGAGTGAATATTTCAGCCAAACAAAGGTGGCTACTTCTATAGAGCACAGCTTTACTTTTCATCCAATGTATAAAGTAGAAATAGATGCTGTCTCTTGTGTCTCATTTTTGTTTTTGCTGGCTTCCCTGTTTCTCTGCTGCATCTCCCCTGACGCTTTTAGCAAGTATGTTCTCTGTCTCTGGTGAAAGAGAATTATTTGAAAGATTAATTGCAACCTACTGTACTGTGGTTACTGTCCGCAGTCTCTCTGGAACATGAGAAAGACTGAGATAGAGAGCAAATGCAACAAGGGAGCTGCTATCTGACTGAGCTATAGAGCAATAGAGAGAATAAGACACACAAGAGGTTGGGCTTGAAAATACAATGGCAGAGAGGGAAAGTGTGAGAAAGTGTAGCTGAGTGAGAGATGGGGAAAGCAGATAGAGTTCAGGAGAGAGTCTGATCTAAAAAAAAAAAAAAGGAATTGGAATTGGTTGCCACTGTAGCGTTACTGTATGCCGATGGGAAAATGTGGATATAGCTGGATTCAACGCTGTGTGCACGGCAGAGAGGCTATACATGCTTTTGTGATAGGTTTGTGACTTCCAGTGTTTGTGGAGGGCTTACATGTAGTTCTTTTGTGTCAGAGTGTGTCCTAGTGAGAATGGGAGACTGTGAGAAACTCACAGATACAGCTTGATGTGGTCTCACCCTGTGAAGCACATGCGCAGTCAGAAAGTGTGAGTACCTGATGTGAAGACAAAACTGACATCCTGTACTTTTAGTTCTTAAGGCCAGTGTGAGTACTTTTTAAATATATCATCTTTTTCTTTTTTGGTGCCTACAGATGACCTAAACTTCACAGCAGCCTGTGTCATTCCTTTAAAACAGTAATATGAGAAAAGTGGTAAAGGTAAATCTAGATAACTAAATTCCATTATAGACAGATATCTATACTTTTTTCTGAACAGAGGATTTTTTACATCAGTTTGTTTTACTGCTTTACCTGCGTAATACCCTCAACAAAAATATGTATTTTTTATGGCTAATTGTGCTATTAAACTTTACTAATTTGTAGTAATTTGCACTTCCAGTTGATATTGAAGAGAAATACCATCCTGGTAACTATCATGACATCTTTAAGACTGAGGATGGACGTCATGAAGCAATCGTTGCCAAATTTGAGTAAAAGCTGAAGCTAATTACAAAGTTCACTGCGTTTTTAAGGATTTGTGAAGCATGAACAGTTTTTGCTTCCTGAATCAGTTCCCATCTCAAAAATGTAAAAGCTGCAATTTAACTAATTTGATGAAAAGACATGCATACAAACACACACACTATATATATATATATATATATACATAGCTGAGGATTCGGACATTAAAAATGTGTAGATTGGTTTCTATTTAACACGGGCCACTACTGAAGCTGTCAATGTCTTGGAGGATTCTCACAGCGCAGCATCATCAATTACTTTGCTACTCAATACAGACCCACCAGCTCAAGTACAAGACTGAATGAGATTGTTGCATAATAAAACACGGGCCACTGATAACATAGTAATCTTGTGGGGAATTCATTAGGTTTAGAGGCCAGGTATTGCCGTTGGTGCCTAAATTCCCATCATGCTTCAGGGGACCGGCAAATTCTTCCATTAGTGCAGCTCTAATAAAGTTGTCCAGTGTTTTCCTTTCACATGGGTCCAATAAGACGGTCTTATATCAGATTACACATTACAGGCATCATTATTTAACATGCTCAGGCTGCCAGCTCATGATGCATTAACTTTATCATTCTTGCATATTTCTTCATGACATTTTTCATTAACTGATCAGAAACACAGTTGAGCTTGGTTAATATAACCTAAGACGTGACCATATTACTATTTGTTTTTCTTAAATACTTAGAAATATAATGAATTAATTATGTGATAAAATAAGGACAGGTATGTGCAGGTACATAGCTATCTCTAAAACATTTCCCAGTGACAGTTTTTCTTTCAGGTGATGTAGCAGAAGCACCCTATTCATCATCAGGTTTTTAATGAGGTAGCCTCGAAAAGGTGGCTAGTTCATGTGTATTGCAGAGTTCATTCATCCATCATTAAAGACATCATTCAAACTTTTCACGTGAGATTATAACCAAATATGCACCTTTTTTATAAGACCCTGTTTACTGTAAACAAAAATGTTTTGTTCTGCAAAGGTTTAAGGGCTCTAGAGTGGAACTTTCTGTGAATACAATGCAAATCTTAACTGTGTACGTCGATTCGTCTCACTGCTTCTACGTTTAACAGTGTCTCTTTTCTGGATGAAGTCCTTATTATAGTCGTTGCTTTGATGAACTCTTTCTACTCTCTGTATTTAATGTTTGTTCATTGGAATTTTTTGTTTGTTGTATTAGGGGGAAAATGTTGCTGGTTAAATGTTCTACATGTATGGTAAGGCACAAACGTTTTTTTCCACATACCATAGAAAAGTGTTGCAGCTAAGCCATAGACCTCTCATTTGCTGACACGCATTTATTGTTTAGCACAATCAGTCTGGAGTTTAAAGCGAACGTAACATTTGCTCACGGCAGCAAATGCACAAGGCAGAACAAAAAACAAAGCGACTCTTGCTGTGTCAGTTTGAGCGATGGCTGGCCAATAGTGATACCATAAAGCAATATTATGCACCATGTAACGCTGTGGTATTGAAAATTCAGGTGAAGTGAGCTGCTTCGGCCGAATGGCCATAGTGGAAGCGCTGAAATATAAGCAATCTGCTGTGTACTGCCTGCGTAATTTACCACCCTTAGTGAGGCCTCTACAACTTTATTGACATTGTGTTGAAGCGCTCTTCATTAAACTCTGTTCTGTTTGAGATTTTATATACTTATGTTTCTCAGCTTGTGGGATGTAGAAAACGGAGGCAGTATGGACAAGTACATTACAGCGTATAACAGAGTTGCACTTCTAGATCATTTTGCCTGGGTTGGGCCAGGGGTTTCCTTTTTGAAAATGGGGCCACATTACAAAGTGATCAAACTAAAAACACCAATATTCTATTGTTTAATATATTATGTGAGTAACAGAGCCACCTGTGGCTCCGGAGCTGCAGGTTTTAGACCCCTGGTTTTGAACAGACGGAGACTTTGATCCTATGTCAGTAATGATTAAGCTAAAAGAGAAACCTCTTAATACCTCATTAGTTGTTCAAGTGAAAGTGTCAAGGTAAAAAAAAATATTGGTCCAAGAGATCTGACATTTGATTTAGTATAATCTCATCAGTAAGGGGGCTGTAACAAGGGCCAGGAGCAGTTTTACAGGGTCATTGGCCCCTGTTGGACCTAGTCTAGAGCCGCCCATAGTTCAGCACCTATTTATGAATGTATTGGCAACCATTTGCATTGTATTGTCTTATGTTTAAATGCATGTGCCGTTAGCAGTCTGACATAGATGAGAAGAGGGCCTGCAAAACTGCACAGACGGTCAACATTTGGTTCCTGTTAGCGAGTCATGATGGTCGCTTCATAAATCTGTTGCATTCTAACGCATCTTGGAGCCCACACACGCTGGGCTCACTACCGAGATTCGTCTTTCTTCAGAATGGCCAAATGGTATTTGTGTATGTACGGTGTATATGTGTCTGTGTGACTAACGATGTGAATGTATCTGTTCTCTAATCTGCTTATCCTCTTTTAGTAATTTTATTAAAACATTGGACCTGTTGTTTTCACAATGTGTAACGCATGCAGTTTGATAAAAACGTGTGCCTGTACTGTGTGTGTGTGCGGCTACGGTGCATTTGTCTGTGGGAGATTGTCTGTGTGCGCGTAGACCCGCCTGCGTGGGGCCTTTGAATCACACGGAGGGCGTTGTCTGTCATTGTGCATCCGTCAGTCCAACTGTCTCGACCATCAGAGGGCAAAGCCAACGAGGGAGGAGTGGAGGAGGAGACAGAGAAAAGGACTCATTTCAAGGAAGAGACAAAGTGAGGCAGTTGTTGAAGAGAAGCTTGCGCTGCTGAACAGTTTCATGCCGTTTGTGATGCTGTGTGAGTGGGTGTATGCGTGCGTTTGTTTGTATGAAGCTTAGAGCTTTATTTTAAGTCTAGATTTTACACTGTTTATAGTTAAGGTAAAACACGACGCGAAGCATTCTAGCCCTTTTTGCAAGATGTACTAAAGTTTTAAACAAATGTTTAACAAGATTTCGTTCTTTTTCTTAAGCGGCAGCCAGAGAAATTGAGAAGAATATCTCACTTTATGGACAAAGTAGCACCTCCTACTCACCACCTGTTGCTGTAATCTGCCAATATAGTTCAGTTCAGGTCATTTATTTAGTCCTATTTCATAAAAACATTATAATAATTCAAGGAAAGCTGCAAGTCCAGGTAAGTCAATTCAGGTCTGTCTAATCAGACCGACCAATTAAAATTATGTTAAAATAAATGACTTTGATCCTGGTTACAATACAATGTGGTTAAATAAATTACCTGATGCCACAATACTGCAGTGGATGGTGAAAGAAACACTTATTAATAAATATAAGAAGAATCTGCTCACATATATCTCAAAGTCAGATTTAACAGTTAAAAAATTGAATTAAAACCAACAAATTGTGAGCATAAAGTACAAATAAATTAAATTATAAATACATTTATGACCCCCGAATGTCTTGTAATGCGCTCATTTAGTAGAGAGGTTGGGTTTGTTGTAAATTAGGAGCCGGAGTCAAGTGCTGAAGCCGAATTTCTGCAGTGCTAAAACAAAGTTATGATTATGGTCAAGTTGAGGGTGCAGCTCGGCCATTAATTTGTTACAGATAACGATGACGGTAGAGTTTGGGTTAGTCTCCTAATAATGAATGAAATTTTGCTCATTGAAATGCCCTTATTAGAAGAACCGCTATATATTTTGTTAGTCTGTGATACATTATAATATCTACCATCAAACACTACTTTTTACGATGACAGGACATCGGTTTATGCTTGGTTTACAGAAACAAATTTTTAGGCCAATAAATCTATATTAGGCCTTTTACATTTAAAAGGAGACAAAATTCTGTCTGGTACTTTGATTTGTATTCCCTAATTATACATAGTAACACACAGCAATACTTTTAAGAAGCTCTGGGTCCTCACAACATAGTATTTGTTGGAAAAGTGAGCCTCACAAGGTTAGATATGTTCAAATACACACAGAGTGAAATCTCAGCCAGACAGGAGTCAAACATTCTTTAAGAGATAGTTGGATTCACACAAATGCAGTAATGAGTTCTTCAAGCCGTGCCTACACACAGGCTGGCTCTCCCATGTGTATTCAGCAAGCTCAAACATTAACAGGGTAAAAGATTAGGTTTGATTTGGCGCGCACACATACACAGCTAATGCAAAGCTCCCCTCCTGGGCGCCATTTTTCACCCACGCACACAGACGCATGCTTACATCGAGTCTCCTAAGCATACCGGTATCTCCAATAAAGAGTCAACCACACTCTAATTGGCCTTGAATCTGATGCCTGGATGTGTTGTTCTAATAGCGTATGCATGTGTGCTTGCATTCTTTACGACGAACTGTGAGAAGATGCGAGCTCAATCAACTTCCTCAGTGTCTGTGTTTGACATGTCGATAAATGTTCTGGTCCTGGTTCCATGTTTTCTTGCTGTCAGAACAAACTCAAGGTGATGAGTTTCGCTCACATTAGGCTGATGAATTATTTCTCATTAGGCTATAAGATGACTGACTTTGCAACACATCTTAATGTGAGCTTTTAAAAATTTATGCCAGACAAGATGAAGTCAGAGACACTGGCGTCAAGTTTTTGTGCAAAAAGCAGAACAAATATGACAGTTTTTACAGGTTTCCAAGTTCCATTGTCAGGTGGGCAGTGTCCTTATTGAGATCACCCGCCTTAAATGTCAAACCCATCTCACAAAAACTGCATTAGTTTTTTATTCAGCTGGAAAATAGCCCATTATATAAAAGTGACTTGATGTGCTGTTGTAATACTGAAAGGCCACATTATATGTGCATCTCAAAAAGTCACAATATTCATAAAAACTTTATTTATTTAAGAAGTTTGAATAAGGAAGAGAATCTCATACATTAAGTACATTTCTAATACAAAGTTTGATATATTGTCTTCTGTTAATTTAGTTGATTATAGCCCACAAACCAAAATTCAGTTTGTCAGAATATCAGATTATTGCATAGGTCCAATAATTTTCTGATCTTAATGCAGAAACATGTTTATTTGACCATATTAAGTGACCATCTATTGTGTTTGGGGTGTTGACTAGCAGACATTTATACCTTCTGCAAGCAGGATAGGCGCTAAACTTTACAGTTATAACTGAATGTTTGATCCAAGTACATTAGTAGAAGGTTGAGTGAAAACTGTGAGAGAAAAAGTTGAATCGCATTTTTTCTGGCATAGAAAATGTGATGCTTGATTCGTAAGGTATAGATGCCGTTGGATGTTGGAGCTTTAAGAACCAGCAGAACATCGACCCATCCAGGAGATGAGTTATTGCCTTACCTGGGCTACTGTGAAAAAAGACTTTACTGTTGCTTTGAGTCTTGTTTTCAGATTAAAGTATAAAAAATATTATGGTGCAGCATTCAGAGTTCTGTGATTTTCTCCACCTCCTCTGGGTGTTTAATGCTGACAAGGGTCAAGTTAGGCGCTAGTTTCGTCTCACTCCAGTTAGCGGAAATGGCGACAATATATGTATCCGCTATTATCACTTTCCTGTAGGAAAGTTTGTAATTATGTCACATAGAAGGCGCTCTCTGATTGGTCGACGCTCAAGCGTTCAGCGGTGAAAGTTCAATTTTCCAAACTTGAGCGTTTTGGAGCGTCTAGAGCGTCGGTCTCTCAAAATGCTTCTGATGCTCTCGACGCTCTAGATGCCCAAAACACTCCAAACGCTCTGGTTTGCATGTAAACTGGACGCTCTTGACGCTCCAGACGGTTTTGATGTGAACGCAGCATTAAACACGCTACTATGACCAGAAAGAAACCAAAATGAACCAGGGCAGCAACATGTGAGCTGAATGTTTTTTTTTTTTTTTTTGCTTCATTTCTTTCTGATGGGTGAAAATAAGATTTTTTCGCTGCATGTGTTAAACATTATACCAGATGGCAAGTATGCGTCTGTGAGATTCTTGTTTATCTGCATACACACCTGGATTGGAGCTCTTATCTGCATGTAACCAATGTTGTTGATGGGAACCAATCAATCGTCCAGCTCTCCCATTAGGATCCTCTGAAATGGCGTGTTGTCTGTGGATGCGGCAACACTCTTTGTTAATTTGTGTCAGGTTATTTGCATGCACAACACAGCCAGAAAAACGAGAGAGAAGGAGATGAACAGGAGCAACGACCAGAAGGGACAGGAAACAAATGGAGTGGAAGGAAAAACGAGACCCGTGGCAGGGAGAAAGAGGGACAAATTAGATGGCAGAAAACTAAACAAGCTAAGAAAATGGGATAAGAGATGTGACAGAAAGGCCAAGAGGTTAAAGTCGGCACTTAATCCTGACGGCTGCTCACAGATGCGTAAGAAACGAGAAAGCTGCATTTTACTGTATGTTGGAACACACACGTCTTATTTCCTTTTCAAATTTTCACCTGGTAGTTGGTCACTTTTTTGAAGGGTGCATTTAATTTGCAGAAGCCCCGTGGCAGATTTAATAATTACTTTAAGGTTTATTCTAGTCGTTTTATTTCTTGTTGCCAGGATTTATTAACCATATGAAACAAATGAACTATTCAATTTTATAATTAAAATTTTCGGTTTTGCATCCGCATGCTTTCTATGCATAGTTTATGCAGCAAGCAGAATAAGTGGGACACATGCATTTCAACTTAAAGTCGTTTAAAACATGTTTGGTCCAGTAACCTACAGCAGATTAAACAGTTTGCACCTTTTTCACCAGAGCCAACCCAAAAAATTACTTATTTCAGCATTGTGATTTATTTTTTATTTTTTTGGTATGACACAGAATGAATTTTCTGCCGGTCAAATCATTTTCTTGTTCAGTCTGAGAAAATTTATAAAATGATTTGAGGGAAAAGCTACCTTATTTTTTTACTATTTCCCTCTTTGCCTGAAGTGACTGTTTGTTGCCCTTTATTTCACCACGCGATTGCATTCTTGTAAAGAGGCTGTTTTCGTGCTTTCAAGAAACTTGGATGTCCTCAAGCCTTCTTCACTGTAAACATACCTCTCACCATAAAGTTTTGTTGTTTTTTATTATTTTTAATCACTGAGGTTCTTTCAACTGTAATATTTCAAGCAGCAATCTCCTTGCATCTGAATCAGTTTTTTGCTCAGACTAATTATGGCATCATTATTTTCTATTTTTAGCTGTGAATCATTTCAAGCACATTTGTGTGCTTTCCACAGTAATCAACCTGGTAATTAAACAGAATTATTTTAGCTGTAGTCTTAGATTGTCACTTGCCTATAGTTGCACTGAAATTATTTCAGATGATCATTTTGGGCCAGCGTAGTGAAATTAGTTTTTATTTTTATACAGTGGAATTTTAATCTGCAACAGGCAGCTCTTTGAAAAGGTTACTTTCTGGAATAACTCTTCAAAATAACCTAAAAAGATCATATAGTTCTGCAAAAAAGTGATTTACTCCCGTTGCAGATTTAATCAGTTTCTCTTTTTTATGCCAATTCAATAAATACAATTCAATTTCAGACAAAGGTGGCTTTAAATAAATAAATAAGCACAAGCTAATAATAAACTTTTCAACTGGCTCTATGTGGACAAATCTTTCCCAGTGTTATATTACAAATTAAATGTGATCAGCCACATTTACGTAAAGCCCATATCAATTTCACTCAGCCTCATATAAGATAGATCACTGACTGGCCATGAGTAGGGAAACCGCAGGATCTGTCTGACAACATACGGCTTACAAAGATATCATTAAAAGCGACAAATACTGTCCTATCATAAGGAATTAAACAATTAATAAGAAACAAAGTCAGTTGCATCCCACTCCGGAAAAGGTTTTAAAGCTTTTTCGCAACAAAGATAACTCCAAAGGTTTTTCTCACATTCACCAGAAATATTTCTTTGACCTTTCTGTAAGGTATATTTCCTGTTACATCAGATGTGCAATTACAACCAAATTGCATAATATATATTTTTTAATGTTCTTAAAGTTAGGTTTGCTTGTGTAATGATTTACACAACCAGCTAGCTTGTAACCTTAGGAACTGGACAACTTGCAGTAACTCAAGAGTACAACAGACTTCTTGCCAGTTACAGCAAATAACTAATTGTTTTAGTACCAATCATTGCAAAACTAGTTCTTGTTTACGGGTCACAATTTTTTTCACATAGCTCAGGCTGTTTTGGATAGCATTTTTGGATAGCAATTCTCCTTTTTTAAGGAAAATGTGCATTTGTCTGATATTAAACTTAGTTTGATCATCTAATTAATTGTGACATGACAGCAAAACTGCTATATATTATGCTACAAAAATGCATACCATATTTGTGCCGAAACTTTCGACCACACTTTTGCATGTCTTACATAGAAACTCTGTAAACGGCTGGTATTTATTTTCCCAAAAGAATCCTGGCTGTATGAAGTAATTACTTACTCTGTAACAAATAGCCTGAGCCAGGCCATTTAGTGCTGATCTCCTACACCCTAGTAACTAGATTCTACTGTCTGCAGCACTTCCCCAAGCATTACCCTCTATGTTATTTTCTTCATTACTCTTAGCATTAGCCTAGCAAAAGGCAACAGTGAAGGCCTTTTAATTAAGTGTCCTTTGAGCATAGAGCTTTTTAGATCACGTTGGTGCACCAACTGAAGCAGGACCGCGCTCTCTTGCCTTGTTGTCCCTCTCATCACATGCCTGTTTCTCTTCTTAGGCTTTAATTCTTTCGTTTTGGCGCCCCAGCTCTCATTGTCTCTTGGGGTCACCAGCTAACCATGACAAGAACAGTTGTCTGAATCTGTCTGTTGCATTCTTGCCCAATAGTTTTGTCCTTGTGAGACATCTTTAAGGAGATTACAGTCCTATAATAGGAACATGTTTTAAGGCAGAGCTGAAATTAAACTGAGACAAAGATGTGAGGGTAATGAGCTGTGTTAAGGTTGAGTAAATAAAGTCCTTTAGTGTATCCCATAGCACAAATGGAGTTGTTTCGCTATTGTCTGTGGTGGTTATCTCGATGTTCTATGTGGATTCATATATAGGATGTGTTTTGGGATGAAAAAGGGGATTGGGTGACATTATGAGACCAAAACACTAGAATAGGCCCACTGAACGAGAGTGCAGGGCAACTGAGAGCAGATTGGAATAGTTACATGTGGCAACATGGAACAACAAAGATATTTAGCAGATGCTTTTATCCAAAGTGACTTACAAAAGAGGGTTGAACATTGAATTACAACACAGTTTAAAAATTACAAGTTACCTGCAGTATCCCGGGGGAGCATTTAACGTTACTTTCAGGTACGCCCAAGGAGTTCTTCCTCTTTTACTTTAAATACGAGTCTCAGTTCAACAGCATGCTAAAACCTTTACCCTAAAGTATTTAATGGATGAAAGTTCAGGAGGAGGAGGATTTGTCCTTTAACCCCACCTTGTTTAACTAACTGTTTGTGTCCTTGGGCAAGATGCATAACATTCTAGTTTACCATCATTGGTGTGTGAATTTGTGAATGAATGACTAAATGTAGTGTAAAGTGCTTTGGCTTCTTCTGACTTATTAAAGCACCAAATAAATACCGTACATTTATCAGTTGAAATCACACATTTTCAAATTTCTCTTACAATGTCAAAGTTATACACAGAAACATTGTCCTCTAACTTTAATATTGAGTCTGCATTTAAAGGCTGAACGTTGACGGAGTATCTTAAGTAGTCTAATAATCTCATCCTATAAAGCAAAGATGTTATACTATATCAATAGCAGAGATCAATATGAATAACCTTGCTCTTGGCAATAGTTTAGCTAATAACTTGCTTCAAGTGTGGTTTATTTTATCAGTACAAGAAAAGGTGGATCACTCTATCATTGGTTGCTATTATTCAGGAAACCACAAAATAAGGCAGCATCAATTGATAACAACTCTTTTAGATATATTCTCTAAATATATATTAAGAAAGGAGAAAACATTGTTCTAAAGCAATTCTAAAGCTATTCAGTTTCTTTAAATATATAATATATGTTTTCTTTTCCTTTGTTTTATCAAAAGAAAAGTACATTACAAAAAGTACAGTACATTACTGGCCAAAATTTGTCAATAGTCTGGCCTTAGCTTTAAGGTTTGATTGTTAACTGTTTACATGAAATTCCATCATACTTCCCATGGCCACATATTGACGATCATCCCAGGTTTTAATGCATCTAACTTGTATGTCCATGGCTTTTAGCACTTTCATTGACGTAACAAAACTATTGACAGACCAAGAATTGGAGATAGGAGGAAATTTGAACTTCCAAGGTAAGGTACACTGTCTCATACTGTCATAAATCCCACTTGTCATGCAGTGTGTGATATAAACAAAGCAATGAATGCCATTTTCTACTGCAGTTCACTCTTGAGGACTATTAGGACATGTCTTACTTTGGTTTAGGTATCTACCTTGTTAAGTTGTCAGTAGTACATAGAAGCTATTTAAGACACTGGAATAAAATAAAAAGCTTAATAGCAAAAAGTAAAGACTTGATTTAGAGACTCGCATGTTTGAATGCATTACCAAAATGTTCATATAAATTATAGGGATGTAGTGTTGTCCATTTTTTTATCTAAATGGAGTTGCGTATATCCAGTTTGTTACAAAAAGTTAATGCTGAAAGGCTATTAAAGCTTCTTGAGTTGTATTAAGTGATAAAAGACATAAAGAAGCCATGAGTAGAAAAAATTAGAGGGAGAGATAATAGGATAGAGGCAAATTAAGGGAGCAAAACATAAAGAGAACTTGAGCCATTTTAAGTGAAGCAGATAAATATAAATGAACAAAGACAGCACAGAAACACCACTAATGAAGATGACCAACAGTGAGAATCCGTCACTGAAGAGGAGCAATGCTTGATAGATAACCACGATGGAGAGGAAGAGAGTTTAACTCTCACAGCATTCATCATTTTGGCTGCCTGCAACAGTCGGCCCATCCTGGACAGGCTGTGACATCATCAGCCCTTACTGCTGGGCGTTAGTGTCACCAAGGAAACTGGCTCTCCTCCAGCTGTTGCCAGGCGGCAATCTCCATGGAGATGTATATGAGTCAGGCATTGGGACAGAATGAAAAGGGGGCAAAGGGGCTACAAACAAAGAGAAGCAAATGTGTACAGTATAACACAATATTTTTAACCTACTCCTTCACCTCACCTAGTCTCTTTACCCCACACCTCAATGTTTTACAGACTACAACTGTGATAAATGCCATTCTGAAGTACAGTTACCCGAACCCTTAATTTTTTTTGTAGTTTCCACATATCCAAACCACAGACATGTTTGCGGTCAAACTATATGAACCGAAATTGGACAAAACACAAGAGTAGTTGTTATCTCTGTTTCATTCTACCCTATACATATCTAACTTCTAGTACCACTCAGGGTCCTGTTATGTCCAGAAGTACTTGGACAACTGGACACTATGGCGTGGACAATGAGTGGTAAGGAAGGTGAGCACAGGAAGCTGGTAAGTGCCTTTGACAAGTGGTGCTTCAGAGACCACTTTAAACTGAACACAACCAAAACCAAGAAAACACTCATCGTTTTGCCTCCGTCCAAGTCAAACCATCTTTTGCCAATCAACATTTAAAGGGGTTGATATAGAAATAGGTGGGACCTTCATGTATTACAGAGTACACCTTAATAACACATTGGACTTGTCAACAACTGTGCCCCTCAATTCATCCATGGACGGACTTGTCTACACTGTTTTCACAGACGATTCATTCAATGTGCATTAAGTAAAAAGTTTTTTCAAGTTTTACAAGTTGGTGGTTGAGAGTGCTGTGCTCTATTCCAAACTGTCACTTTTCCAATACTAGTGACACAGTATTGTTTGAATTGTAGCTTCAGTTAACGCTTTTTCAGTTATAGGAGTGGCTTCTGGTGTGGGAATTTGAAGCTCCACTTATTCTGCTTCAAGTTTAAACAGGTTTAGTGCTCGGATATTGTTTCGCAGTTTAAACAATCTGTAGCAGATGTATGAGTTACTGTTGCTTTTCTGTCATCTCTGGATACTCTGACCATTCTTCTAACAAAGAATGTATGTCCACACAGCTGAGTAATTTCTGTTAAGGATTGCATTTACCATTTGCTGTATGTACTTATTTCTAATATGCCTGTGAAAAATCTTACATCCCTAAAACTACTATAGACATGCTTTATCTTTAGTTTGTTAATTGGACACAATTATTGGAGGAGGGATTGGGATTTTCGTATTTTTCTTTTCTGTCAGAACCTTATAGCATAGTAACATTTTATAATTAGATATCTTTACTGTAAATCCCCCAAAAATTTGACAAATGTTAAATTTTTTCCATCAGTTATCTTTAAACGCAACGCAAGCTTCGGTTTCTTACTTGGCTTAAGGGTCTGTTGCATGTGAATTGCTGAGAATTAATTGTCTATATTTGCCTGAATACTTCCGAGCTGAAGTAAAGTCTGGTTTTCACGAATCTAGAATCAGTTTATTTATATAGCGCCAATTTACAACAGATGTCGTCTCAAAGGCACTTTACCAGAACATCAATTTAAACCATATCGACTCATTGACTTTCAGCATTCATTCCTCTGGAATCAGCAGACAGAAACAATGGCTTGTGTTGTCGTTGACTTTACAGCAATCCCTCATACTGAGCATGCATGTAGCGACAGTGGGGAGGAAGAAACCTCCAGCAGAACATGGCTCAGTACAAGCAGCTGTCTGCCACGACCGACTGGAGGTTTGAAGAGACAGAAAACTAAAATAGATGCAGAGAGAAAGAGAAAAAAGAGAGTTTAAAGCAGCAGTTGTAGAAAGTTGCTGGCAGCCTCTCAGCCCATGTTCTCCAGTGAATGCCAGACCAGGTGTGGTTACTATGGAGAGAAGAACACTAAGAGAAAACAAAATTTTAACAAGGTTGAAATAACGGTAACTAAAGCAGATTGGACAGAGGAAGAAAGTAGGAGAGAGAGAAGTGGTCAGATTGTCTTCCAGCACTCTAAGCCTAAAGCAGCAGAACTTTTAATACTACTACTTTTCTTTCACATATTTTTATACACCTACAGATTAGGTGATGCAAGAGCTCTCCACCTGCTTGTGACGCTTTCACCTAAAAATGCTTTCCAAAAATATAATAAAATGCACTTGGATGTGAAACTTTGCAGCAGCTTCGATTGATGACAGATTATTCTCAGCATGTTAAATTGGGTTAATCAGCTGCTCTTTAAGTTGAAATATTTTTATGGTCCTCCAGTAAACCTTGCTCACCTTTTAAAAACAACATTTGTGCCTGCAGGGATCAAAATTGTTACCCTGCAAACCTAGACTCCCTGATCCTCTGTGTGTAGATGCAGTTCTTTTTTTGTTTTTTTCAGCCTGGCACTTTAATCAGCTCCTCAAAGCTGCATGAATTCCCCATGTAGGCCTGGCCTCCCTCCCTTGTGTCTGGCAGTCTGTTATTTTTCTCCTGCCACATGCACAGCACATCAACCTGTAAGTGTCATTTAGCTATCAACACGCACTGTTCCCCTGAGCTTTTTTGTTATTAAAAATGGGACATGGTCTCTCTTCATCTCGCTACCAAGTTTTTTTTGTGTGTAAGCCTGTGTTGATGTTTTTTTATATGTGTATGTTGAGACAATTTCTTTTTTTGGCTTCGAAGAGACAGTGCTATCACTAAGAGTGACCCCACGTTCCTCATAGGGAATCAGCAAATGAAGACTCACAGATGCATCACGGTGAATTACAGTCTAGTTGAAAACGTAATTTAATTTAGGAATTAATTTGTGAACGTAAAAAAACATAGATTCATTAAAAACAAAGTGACACATTCTAGCAATGTCATTTTGTCACAAAAAATCTTCGCACTAAAGCAATGCAGTGTGCCAATGTTCTGTAGAGCATTTGGTTGGGCCACCTTTTACTTTAAGTACTACATCAATGTTGCAAACTATAGATGAATATCTTTTAGCTGTGGTTAGGTGTCATTGTTTGGTCTGCTTTGACACATCCATGTCCAATAAGGCTGTCCACAGAGGTGAAGCATGAATTGCATTGTTGACTGCTATGACCTTGGGTGAGCCAATACCAACAGATACTATTGCTCCTGAATCATCACTGAAAATTTGAACTTCATACAGAAACAACTTGGATTCTATGCCTCTCTACTTTTCCTCCAGAATCTGTGGTTTTTGTTTTCAAATGAAATATAAAGCTTACTTTAATCTGAATAGAGGACTTTAGACCACTGAGCCAGCTTTGTGTAGCTCTGTTTATAGTCTAGGTAATTTACCAATTAATTAATTGTTCATTTATGTACGTATTATAATTTTTTTGTATACATAGATTAAATGGTCATACAGTATATACTGTAAGTCGTGCAATCTTGCTTTCTGTCTCTGACTTGTGGATTATCAAAGTTTCAATTTCACTTTTTATTGTTTTTGTTTGCTTGTCAATTTTTATTTTTTGATGAATTTGATAATTCTTATATTTATTCGATCAAAATATCTTTTTTTGATGAACATAACAGCCGGTACCTGCATCTCTGTGTTGTTGCCTAGAGCTGCTGTTTTTTCCCCCCCTCAGTCTTGATTGAAAAGAAAAGTGTTTGTCAGTGAATCATTAAAAGTGACAAGTAGAAATGTTCTTTTTTTTCTTTTGCGACACAGTTGCCTGCCATTACTGGCGTCATTTTGTATTTCGCTGGCCCTGCAACTGGAGCAAAACGAGCTGTCAGATAGGCTGCTCTGTTCATGTTTGCGTTTCATATGTGATCAAATTAAGTCGGTGGAGATCTACATCTCTTTGGCGAGCATGCTTTTTGATCGTTACTGAGCTCCCTTTGAAAGTTTATTTCATGTGCATTTGTGCGTGCATGTTTCAGTTCTCACTTCAGTGCCATTTTTTCCAGGAACCACCCTCTGAAGGGTTTAGGCTTTGCCTAAATCTGTGCCATATTAGTATTTATGTATTCAACTTCATTTTCCACTCTTTTACTCACAGGCGCAAACACACTGGTGCACAGACAGTCGGCACACACACATGAATGCACACATAACACACACACACACACAAGCTGAGGCTTCCACACAATCACCAAATGCTTTATTTATTTGTGGGAGTTTTTAAGCTAATTAGTTTGAGTCCAGGGGAAAACGGTAATTGCCTCCCAGGGGTAAAGGTAGATGACAAGAGAGGAGCGAGGTCTGGAGGGAGAGAAAGATACCGCAACCAAGAGGGAAACAGGTGCTGAGTGAAAATTGTGAAGCAGGAAGGCTGATTGAACGCGTTCAAAGTGCGTGTTTATACACAGAGACCTTCATGCAACATGGATATGTAGGCATCCAAACAGTGTACTGAGACATGACTTTTGTCTTTCACTATCTTGCATGTTTGCATAAGTACACTTCAAGTGTGTAAGCGTGGGCATTAAGTGGAACATTCTTCCCTGGAAATATAAAAGACAGTCAGTGGGAGCACCATGAAAAGGACATGCACGAACTCAGCAGCAGGTTAAGGGATGAAAAAACTGTTTAAAAATGATGTGGGCGTTGTTGAAAGCCTGAGGAGTTGTTGATTGATTATTTTTATTTATATTTTTTTTACCTTTGCTTTGGCAGTGGGTAACATTCACTTTAACTCCTAAAGAAATTTCCAGAAGAAGCTTCTCTTGTTTACTTTGAGGTGTTGGTGATGTAGATAATGAAAACATCTGAAAGTGAAATATAGGGTAACAAACTTTATAATGGTTTGTTAAAAAAGAAAAAGAAAAAGAAAAATCACCTCAAGTGACAATAAGATGTGGGTCTTTTTAAGACTGGGCCAACACTGAGATAATTGGAGAAATTCAAACTTTTTTTAATGCTCAAACCTTCTCGAACAAGGTTGTGCTGTGCCTTGCTGACGTGTCATTATCCCATTGACTATTTTCAAACTTAGAATTTAACACTTTATTTAACACTTTATTAGGATTTTCTGTGACAGTGGCAAAACTGTTGTAACTAAAACACATATATATAATATATAGTGTATATAGTGTCCTGCCCCAGCCCCCCCTCTAGCTCTGCCTCTGCTAAGAGAGAAAAAACAAGCAGAAGGATGGATATGGTCGTGGGATCGACCCCCCTGCTTTGCTTTAGAGTGATGGCAACAATAGGGGGGTTAGGGGTGAACCTAGTTCATTTACTTGGTCAGAAAGAACCTGGGTTGCAGTGATGAGGTCTTGGGTAACACCCTTGTTTGTTTTGACATGCCCACTGTAGTTCTCTGCCTCAACAGTAAGTTAAACAGTTAAGAGGATAACATTTCTTCACAGCAAACAAAAAGCCCAACAGGAGCTTATTCCCACTCACAACTTTAATTGCTCATCCTCATCAGATCAGCTTTCAGTGATTAAAAAAAAAATCATTCATTTAGATAAAATTAAAACTGCACCTAATCATAGCTGCTCCAGTGATGCCCTCAAGATGTTTATGAATGTTTAGGGATTGGTTTAAATTTCTAAGCCACCATTTAGATAAGAAGCCTGATGTAATTGTTTTTGTTTGTTTGTTTCTTTTTTTACTTTTTCACGGATATTTGCAATCTCAATGTAATCTACAATCTACTTTCCTCATTTAGCTTAACTTTCCTTTATTGTTTCATTATGCTGTCACTCCTGGTCCTCCCTCGTTGCTCAAGCGAACGTTACAGTCGCACTTAAGCTTTCAGTTTGTTTGACCCTCGGCTTCTCTCCATGGTCGAGAGTGTCATGCTGGTTGAGTCATTTACACAGTGGTTGAAGAATGTTAAGTTAAATGAATTTTGTTTAATGTGGCCTTGTTGAGATGACCATCACATCTGGCAGAAATTTGGATTTATTTGAAAGGATTGTCCAGATATTGCTACAGAAATTATACAATAATTTGGTTTTTAATATCAAACAATGGCTTCTATCATTGCTTCATATATTTTTAGTTGTCACTGTATGTGAGCATACTGGTTATCTGTTAGTTACTAATAAAGCTAATCTGGACTTTTTCATCTGTTTTTTAATTAAACCTGAACTGGGCTGTAAATTACCCATCCCTTACACAAAAAACACATTTTATAACTTGTAAAGCCAGTTCCTTTATTAAGTTAGGTTACATCTTTGCAAGGATTTAAAATATATGGTAATTTTTAAGTTTCCCCCCCAAAATAATGCTTATTATTGTGAAACAATTATAATGTGCCCTCCTGAACTAAATATGTAGTTACTCACATGAGTATTTGCTAGATAGAAACAAAGTAGGGACAATGTGAGAGTAAAAGTATTATGTGTTTTTCTCAAACAGGCATCCAACATCTTGATCCAATATCTTGTTTTTAGTAATCAGCAGATATTACATGTACACAGAAACATGATGAATAGCTTTCTTTAATCTCGGCATTAAAAATTCACAGTTTTGGTTAAATATTCATGTTTGCGTGGAC
This sequence comes from Orestias chungarensis, assembly GCA_032876305.1. Taxonomy (NCBI): domain Eukaryota; kingdom Metazoa; phylum Chordata; class Actinopteri; order Cyprinodontiformes; family Cyprinodontidae; genus Orestias; species Orestias chungarensis. The sequence continues at coordinate 2,667,121 of JAVLVB010000513.1, read as the reverse complement.
ATGGCCGGAGTTAAATTTGTTTGCAAAGGAATGAAGTAGCAGTCATTTGGTAATGGTAATTATATGAAACTATGAAGCAGAAAAAATGTGTCTGTTTATCTCGCTGTGGTGTTGCATGAAAGCAGTAATCCTGTGTTTAGTTTGCCATGTGTGGAGGTGTTTATTTCCTCCCAGAAACTACTCGCATGAGAACTCTATTTATTGTCTAACCCTTCCATCTAATAACATTTATTCTTAGACTGAATTCAAGGATATTAGTTTATTGACTTGAATTAAGCAGCACTAGTTCCCAACAAATTTATTTACTGTACACAATCAGCCTAGATGTCTACAGACAATATAGATCCCAGTTAGATGTCTGGTCATCTCTAAGATTCTCAGTGCTAAGTTAGGTTTATAACAAAAAAAAACAAAAAAAACTACTTTTGGATGTTGGTGGAGGTTTTTAGATATGAGGTGTTGCTACTGGGTTTGATTTGTATCCACTGCTATACATGATTGTTACTGTAGCCCTGCATCTGACATTTAGGTAGTGAGAGTGAGACGGGGAGACAGGCAGAAATATGCATGGTGTCAAAATTAGATTAAAGAAAGAGATACGAGTGCCAAATGGATACAGGGTTTGAATGAAAGGATGGTTGACAAGAGGATGAAAATCTGTGAGAGGGAGAGGGGAAAAAAAAAAACCTAAGGTTGATGAAAAATAGCTCACCTTAAATTTTCTTTTTCCCACATCTAAGCGATCAATCTCAGCCCTTCCCCAAACTTTCTATAAATTTAATCCTGACTTGTTGCCTCCTGAACTAACACACATTCTTTTATGTCTGATTGCTTTTCTTCTGCTGGGTAGAAACCAGTGGCAAGTGGCTTTTCAGGCCTAGGCCTTTAATTATGTCTTAAACAGTCCTAACTGAAGGAATCCACCTCATAATACCATCATTATGATGCCATGACTCGAATAGGATATAGATTAAAGCAGAAACAATTCACTCCCTTCACAGAAGTCACAGTGCCCACATTATATCTTGCAGAACCATAAAGCATTCATTGTTTTTAATATCTGTCTTTTTATTTCGAACCTTGATTTAATATTTAAAGAAAAAAGAATTGCAAAAATATAGGAAAAAAAACAGCTTTGAATTCATCAAAACAGCTGCTTGTTTGAATGCAACGTCAATCCTGCTTTCTTTCGTCAAGAATACTTCAATGACTCCAATCAGTTCCACCAATAAGTCCTTTTCTATGGCCATGGAGGCTAATGCTAATAGGGATAGCTAATGCTAATGCCAACCCTATCCTCACAGTATCCAGTTTTTGTTGAAAGCTCCGTCTGGATAATGGTGTTGGAATTATATCAGCGACCAAATCAATCGCTTCTCCTCCTTCTACCATTGTGAGTTGAAAAAAACGGCGAGATCAACACAAATTAACTTCTTAGCTCGTTTAAGTCGCCAACAGAACAGCAGCTTCTGTTTGGACCGGTACTCTGGGTAATCAGGGGGGGGGACGTGTCCTGTTTAACATGACACCTGCGAGCTGGCACCAACGTCACAAACTCGAAATCTAAGTGCTTATCAAAACTCTGTTTCAGTTTGTTTAAGTGAACAGGTGCCTTCGCTGTTAACTCTAAAGGCCTTCAGGAAGATTTCTTGGAGCATGGCAACACATAAAAGCTGAAATCTGATTGGATGAAAGCACTAATAAGCATATACAACACTGGAAGCAGGGTGCTTCAGCAACGCAACCAAGAAAATAGCTATGAAACGAAGAGAATAGACTATCGGGAATAACTTAAGACGTATTTATGAAAAAAAAACATTTTTTAAATTACATTTATTTTCTGATTATATTTTGGCCAGCAGAGAAGGCCTGGCTGGACCTGACGGCCCACCACTGATAAAGACCAGTAACTTATTTATCTTTGACAAAAAAAAAGTGGGAGTACTTCAGTCGTTAAGTGAAACTGAACCTACAATTCCTAACAATGTAAACTGCTTTCAATGAAACATATACTCAACAACTACATAATAAGGACAGAGTGTGGTGGGTATGAACTGTGTCATACAAGTGCTTCATAAAGCACTATACCTTAAAAATGGGAATTTTATGCCAGATTTGATCAAGTAAGTAAATGATTTACTATGTAAATATTTTATAGTGAAAAAGTAGTGCATTGTATTTCAAAAAGACATCTACTGTGCGAAAGTAGTAAATGAATGTTTGGAAAGTAAGAACTGTGGTCAGATGAGAACAAAACTGAATGGTTTTATCTAAAAGTGTTGTTTCATGGAAAACTAACATTGAACATCAACCTAAACTCTCCCAGAAAATGCAGTTTCATCCATATAAGGAAAGATACCAATACTTGTTAATTGACGTTTAAAGATGCCGTCAACTCGACCTGATTGAGTTTAAGCTATTCTAGAAGAAAGATTGTTCCACAGTTTTCGACTTACCCCAAAATGTCCGGATATGTAAAGACAGCAACATTTTGGTCCTACAAAGTGTTTACTCTGGGCTGAATACAGTTGCACACCACACACATCCTTTTATATGTCTATCATATGAAGTCACTAGTGTTCACATTTTTTTATTTTTTATATGAGAAACGTGGCAAAGTATGGAAATATTCCAGAGGTATGGATGCTTTTTTTTTTTTTACAGGGCAGTGTGTATGATGTTATACCATTTTTATACCTGATGGGAAACAATCAAATAAGAAACTGTCAAACAAATAATGTGAGTTGTCCTGATTAAAACTTTAAGAGTCCCTGAAGTTAACACTCCAGTGCTGAGAAGCAGCTCCTGCTGGTTCCATTGAGATTCACTCCAAGAGACCCAGTTCAGTTTGCTCCAATCAATAGGTATGGTCCTCATTACTTTTTCATATGCAAAACCAATTAGTCACTCCATTCCCCATCGCTCAGTCGACCTCAAACACTATTATACGAGAAGCCCCATAAATCCGTCAAAAATGTTTTTTACTTGGGGGCATTGCAGTAATTTATGTGTTACCACATTGCCTTATTTTTAACAACACATGTCTTATTGTTTGCGTGAGCTTGGTACCATTTCAATCTTGACCTTTGTCGGATGGAAGTCTGGACATTAATTTGTCAGCCTTCATAATTTCCATATAATAGGATTAGAAAGGAGGTAAAATTAACCTTGTAACAGCAGTTGCTGGAAATGATTAAATGGCTCTTTTTGAGTGGCAGGGGAAAATGCTTACAGCATTTTGAGGGCACAGAAAGTTGCTTTTTAATAAAAACTATTTTGTTTTTAAATCCCCCCAAAATAAAAAGGAATATGTCCCACTGCTACATATGCGTGAATGTATTATGTTTGTCTTATTCACTGATAATCGACAACAACGTATGCTTGTGTCTGGCAAGAACGTCCTGTTACATTTTGTGCTCCTAATAACTTTTTTGGTAGCACTTTATTAAAATAACTACACATTATTTATCCTTGATTAATCATTAATAAATGGGTAGTTATCATACAAAATTATTTTAATGATTGTATGCACAACTTTTAATTATCTATTTTATTAAACTTTTCATTTAACCAGATAAAACCAAACACCACCAACACCTCCTTTAGAATTGTAATCCGACCAGGGAAGGCTGCAGTACACATAATAAAGGACAAGGACAAGATTTAAAACGCATTTAAAAAAAATTCAGATTAAACATTCCATATGGACTCAACATCAAGCATCCTGTAACTTTTCTTAGAAGTTCCTGGAAAAAAAAGCTTTTTAGATAATCTCTGAAATTTGTGTTATGAGGAGTGAGATATATATTCAGAATCACACCTCCAGCTTGTTGATATTTGCAAAAAACTCTTTAATAGCACATACTTACCTCAAGTTGGACTCCAAAATGCTTATAATAAGGAGTTCATTGGTAGCTTCAGAAGTCATCATCACACCAGATATGAGGGCACAAATCAAATCCTGATCACTTGTCTGCAAAGCTACTTCCAAGTTATTCAATGTGTTTGTGCCGATTTGTAGCAATTGTTTCTTTATTCAGTTTGATAATAGGCATTAGCCATCTAAATTGTGCTCCCATCAGCTCCAAAAGGTTTTACTTTCACTAGTGTATAATTCAGCCGCTCAGTCTTCCTCTTCAGGGCTTTTTTTCCATTATTTTTTAGTTTTTGCAAAGATAGAGATCTAAGTATTTGGAAATGACTTCCCAGGCTGAATGAGATTCAGAAATAGCTTTTTTTTTAAATCATTTTTAGTATCTTTTCATTCCTGTTTTTGTGTTGTCAAACAGCTGAAACATTTACATTAAAACGTCTGCTTTTCAGTACTTGCTGGTAATGAGTAGATTTAATGAAACAGTGAGGTATATGGTCATGTGGGTTTTTTATAATATTAACAGCTTTTACAGACTATTTTATTTAATTTTCTGTGGCAATTAGAGAGAATTTACTTAGATTTTTACTAAGAATGTTTTAAACAATGATTCACTCGTCACTTTACCCTTTAATTCAATGTCAAACTTAACAGAAATATCCTAGGTATTAAAACTTTTCAGTTTTTCAAAGAAAAATGTAAATAGGGATATTATAAAAAGGCATTGAGCTCCTTTGTCGTTACCTTCAAGATTTACTCAAAAGATCCAATGGACTTAGGGTCTCTTTGTATTTAGAATAGAATAAACAGAAAGAAAATTCATAGTTTCTTTTGTATTTGCTTTTATAGTGAATTATTCTGGACTCCAGATGGTTTAAAAATTGTTTCTTCTCTATAATGCAGCATCTTGTAATGACAAAGAAAGTATATAATAATGTCATGTTATGATGATGAATTACTAAACCCATGTGGATTATGTGTTATTCAGTACAGCAGAAAACCATGATCCGCCATCTGCTGCAGTGCCAAATGTTGAATGCTTCATCTTGGTTCGCACTGGAGGAACATATGACTCTTTGTGCGATAAAGCATCCCTTCATTTGACTGCAGTAATGTTGCTAGTTTTTCAAATTTCTCCTGATAGACATGAAACTTTAGAAGTTTTACTCGTCTTTCTCTTAAAGAAAAACATAACAGGCAGCTAAATCTACGTTATAGAAAAGTTTTTTTTTCTTTAAAGAGTAAGGGAGGAGACGACAAATCTAATACTTTTTCCTATAAGGTTTTTCTAACTTTGTAGCTCATGGTAAAGCTTTATTGTTTTTGCCCATAGCCTCTTATCCACATTTCTGTCCATCTCCCCTCCCATGTTTCTAGGCCATTAGTCACATTGTCAACGAATCATCAGAGGTCACAGAAAAGTGCAGCTTGGTCTTGTTTACTCCTCGGAGCCCAGGACTTATCTCTTCATATTTCTGTCTGTCTCTTTCACTACTCAGCCTCCTCATTTTTGGACATTTCTGTTTGAATGTCTTATTACCTATCTCGTTCTGTGCAGTGTCTCTTTTTGACAATAACTGCACTGTTAGAAAGTCTGTATTCTATTTGCACATACTGCTTCCATGGCCGGGATTTGAAAGGAAATAGACCAATACTGTCTGGAACATTATGTACTGAACAACCAGTTTACGCCAACAAAGTAAGTCAATCAGTAAACAGTTTTTGTTTCAGTGCTACCTCCCCTTTGTTCTCTGCCAGTGTAGTTTGGAACAGAAAAAAATTACTACAGGGTCCTACTCGAAATTATCAGAGTGATCACAATAAGTCATGTTACAGAAAACTTTCAAGTTCACCAAAAAATGTTTACACCTTATTTTTTTTAACATATTTTCATGATAATTGTTTTTGAAAAATGCTACCCTTAGGCCTGCTAGTACAGCACTATACTAGTTGCATAGTTGTAGTAGTAGTCTACTACAACTATGCAGATGACACTCAGTTCTATGTGTCACTGACAGCAGAAGAACAATCGACAGGTTGTAGGTTCAACTCCGGCTGCTTCCTATCAGTTGCCTAGTCACTATGTCTAAAAAACACAATATATGTTGAGTCTATTGAGTTAAGCCCTGACAACACTAAAATCATTTTCTGTTACTTATAGAAGCAAAAATACATTATCATTAGTCTCCTAGAGACTGTCTAGGACTAATGATTACTTTAAATCAGATTAGGAATCTTGGGGTAATATTGGACATGAGCTTTGAGCATCACATTAAATCAATAACATAAAATCAAAAAACTGCTATATGATCACAATATAGTTTAACCCAAGACTAGGAGAAATAAATCAATGCCTTTGTCTCCAGCAGGTAAGACTAATGCTACGGCTTGCTCACTCTGCACTCTTTAAAGGACTTAGAAGAAGTCTGCAGAACAACCAGAATGCTACTGATCGATTTCTCACCTGAAGCAGATAATACAACGTATTAGTTCAGCGCTCGGTCTCTGAACTGGCTTGTGTACAAGTGTCTTTATGGTCTGGCACCAAATTACATCTCAGATATCAGTTAGCCATGTGAACCACCTAGACCCTGAGAAGATCAGGTAGTGGTCTCCTGCTGGTTCTCAGGGTCAGGAACTTACAAGGTACGCTTCCGTTTCCAAGTTAACGGTCCACCACTCTGAAAAGTTTTAAATCCCGGCCGGAAGCAGTTCTTTTGACTGATGCTTTTAAAAAGTGAAAGTATTTTCTTCTTTCTTAGTTTACATACTTGTAATACACATTTTATCTTTCCAAAAGGCAGATTGAATTGTCTCTTACAAAAAAAAAAAGTGTTAGACAAATAAACTTGCCTTACCTAGTGGCCATAGACTGTAACTAACTTTAGGTTTAAACAAGCAAAACAAATAAGTCCTAGAGTGCTTTCTATGTGACCAAAAAAGGTTCAGAGTTATGAACAGCAATAACTCTGTTAGTGGATTTGTCAAAGAGAGTCCCATAGCTAAACAGAGGCAGTGAATAAGCCAGTGGGAAAAACTATAGGACTGTTTCTGTTTCTTTGTCTGTGTTAAAAACATCTTTCTGGCGAAATTGTAAAAGAATTAAACTGATATTTGAGCTCTGATATTTGACCCTGTCAAGAATTTTTTTTCATATTGCTGGATGCATCTAGTTTACTAACCTAGTGGGGGAGTAAGGGAATAAAATGTAGAAGAAATTGGAAAACATCTATGCCAAACACTATTCAAAGACTTATAGACACTTCAACAAGATTTTCAAATTGATCCTTTTACTAGCAGAAAGCCAGTGCAGTGATTCAAAGACTGATGTGATATGTGTTTCTCAGGGCTCTAGCAGCAATGACTTGGATTAATAAAGAAACTGTTACACTGCACTGACCTGAAAATGAAACCATAACAGCTTTTATTTTCTCTAATTTGACTGGAACCCCTTTATATAGCAATGTTTTTAAGATGGAATCATGTTGGCTCATCGTCCCAAATATAGTAAGAGAGTAATACTCCAAGATCTAATCTCCAGGCTCTATTGACCATGCTCCGTTCATTCAGTTAATGTTTTATGTTGCTTACACTTTTTAATTGTCCAATTACAAGTACAATTTCCCTAAATAACTTTAAAACCCTTGATGATTTGCAAAATGCATTCCTTGTTTGTTTTTGTTATTGGCTGTACTAGATTGTTATTTACTAATGGAACCACAGATTTGTATACCATCACCCTATGACCCTCTTTTTGTTTCTTTACTTTTCACTTTTTAGCTACGTTTGAGTCTATGAGCCATGTCCCCTTTACATTCCTTACATTAAAAAAATGTGTGAAATATACATTATTTTACTCATCATTGACTACCCAAGGGTTGCGTAATTATTGTGAATGTAGTTTAACATTCTGGGTCTTAACATCATATGATCTACTCTTTAACTCTATTATAAAGCCATTTTCCTACAGTAGCCGCTCTGTCTGCTAGCTCCCCCCTGCTTGTACCCTCTTTCCCTTCCTCCTGCCGCTCCAAATCAATGAAACTGCACAAGCTCTTCCTCTCCCTGTGATTCGTTGAATACGGTTCCGTCTCCCATCATCAGAATACTTTACCCTCCTGCTGTGTTTTCTCCGTCTTTCACCCTCTTTCTTTCCTTCTCTCTTTCAATACTTTCTATTCCATCCGTTTCTCTCTCTCTCTCATGTGTAGTTGCCTGTCTGTCTTTTTGTCAGCCCTGTTGGACAGTAAGTCTCTTTTCATAAAACTTTCTCTGTCTTTTGCTGGCTGGCTGTTTAAAATGTCAGAAGTGACCCAGAAAGCTATGATTTTTTTTTTCTCCTTTCCTTTGACGCACAAAGTGTTTCACAAACAGCTGAATCCAAGTAAAGCTAATACGCACATATAGTCTCAAGCCTTGATGAACGCTTGTTTGACTTCTTAATAGAAATATGCCAGTATGTATGTGGTGAGTCATGTTGCAAGAAACCTAATACACACAAACCCACATAAACATCTGCATCTGAGTTTAACATTTAATGCAAAAAGAAAGAAAGAACTCATATAAAGTATTGATTTGCCACAATGATGCCAGTAACACATTCAGTTCTTCTACCACCAAATACTGTACCTCACTTACCCTGAGCGCGACATTAAGACTGTTGCCAGTCGTAATCTCAGTTAGCGTCACTTTAACTTTGCAATTTCTCCAGCCGGCCACGAGAACTGGAGATGACTTTGCAATATTGTTGATGTCAGAGTGTAATTTGTTGTGGAGTGGAGGAGGCAAATTAGTGATGCTAATCTCAGTTATGGAGAATTTGTTTAATTGGAACTCCTCATAAGGGAACAAAGGGGTGGTGGAAAGCACTTTTGTGTCTGGTTAGCCACTCAAACGATTTTTTTTCTTTTTTTACCAACAAGTCAAAATGAAACAGAAGTTTAATTTCACAGCTACTTGAGGACGTCTTTTTGGTGATGCATATGTGTAGGGACTGTAAATGGGTTTAGTAGCCTGCCTGACTTTGATTCGTTTATTATTGTACAGTCTCTGGAAACATGTTCATGCCCGTTACTTTTTCATTTTTATTTCTTTTTTTCAACCACAAACCTGAAAGTCTTTTGATTAGGAATTCATGGAATAGAAACAGACAAAATTTGGCAAATGAATGTGACTGCGTGGCACGCATTTGTATTTAGAGCCAAGCTTATCTAACATGGTACCTGTAAGTCTTTTTTCATTATGTCTACCAGCTTAAAACATCTAGCAATTTAAATCTGTTCCTATTTTTCTTTGCAACAAGCTCAGTCTGACTGAGCAGTGATCAGTTAGGTATCAAAAATAATTGTTAAATAAATGTAGGATTAGACTTTGGGAGGGTTATTCTACGCCATATTTTCTATGTGTTAAGGGTTGTTGTCCACCTGGCTGTTAAACCTCCACCGCAGATTTAGACCTTTGCAGCGTTTTTCAGGGTCACCTCTGTAGTTGGCTCCATCCATCTTCCCACCCACTTACCCCAGCTTCCCCATGCCTTCGGAAGTAATGTGTACCCATACAATGATGCAAACCGCAAAGTTTTTCATGCCGGGGGTTGTGTTTTGGGGGTTATGTATTTTCCCTTTAGACCATTTTGCAATCATGCCAAAAAGTTCATGTTTTTTTAATTTAAACATAATTCCTGCTTCACATTTTTGCTGTACCTAGCAAAACATTGTGATTTAGACTCCTGAAGGCTTCATTTTAATAGCAGCTTTCTTCTTGCCTTTTACTCATAAAGGCCATATTTGCAGAGTGCACATGTAATAGTTGTTCATTAAGCAATTCTCCTGTCTGAACTATGGATCTCTGCAGCAACTCCTGAGTTACCATAGTTTGCTTGTTGTTTTCTAGCCGGTATGTTACGATAGATTGCAGTTACCCCATACTATAAAATGGGTAGCATCTAACAGCAGTTGACAAAGCAAGGCTGTATCTTCTATAGTATTTTCCAGTTATTATTCTTAATGTTATTATTTTCGGAAAACAAATGTTGAAAGCGACGTATTGCTTTCCTTCCCTGTTAGAAATACCATAACTTACTTTGTGTTCGTTTCTTCCATAAAATCATAATAATCTTTTATGTGACGAAGTAGTAAAAAGGTAAAAACAAAGCACGATATGTGCATGTTTACTAGCTTTGGTCCTAGAACAGTAGCTTCCTATTATCTATTGTGAATTACCCGCAGCGCCGCTTGTCTGCAAAAAAATGGATGGAAAGCTCTTTGTTCAGTTCCAAATAGGGTGGAAATGTGACTCTTATTCAGACATGGAATGAAAGACATAGAGTTGCAGCCGCTTTCAGATCGATGTTGGAAATAGAAGGGTTCAAAAATGACGAAGCAGGAAAAATGTTTACAAAGGAAGGAAACTAGAAAGGAGGCGATAGAAAGAGAAGTTTGATTTGTGAAAGGGATCTGTTGTCACAACAGCCGCTAACGAAAGCATGACATTCAGGCTGCTTCTATCACAGAATGGAAGAGAACGAGGGCAAAGGAGTGAAGACCGGAGAGTAAAGAGTGAGCTACGGTCGTGCTTAGTTAAAGAGGACAAGCGGGAGGGACAGGAAAGCTGGACACGGCCACACTGGTCTCCCCGCCGCTGTCAAAGTCAAAGGCTGCCGGTCGCTCGGGAAACATGCAAATGAGATGCAAATGTGTGGAATCTCTGGAGTTAGGCTGGGTTTTCATGTTGACGTTGTCATGGAAATGAACAGTGGCGCACACAGAAGGGGACACTGGCATGTGGCTGGAGAGATGGACTGGTCAGAGAAGAAAAAAGAGAGATGAAACAGAGATGGTTTACCTCAAAGTCAGGACGGAGTATTGAGTGTGGAGAAAAGGGAGCTGCAAATACGGGGGAAGCCACAAACTAATTTAATAGAGGAAAGTAAATAATAGGCAAAGACAAACACTTGAGGTCATTGGTGGAAAACGAGGCAGATGAATAAAAATCCTCTGCATGTCATCTGTTCATCCTTCTCTCCATCTTTGTCCTTCAGGTTATTATGCCAGCCCTCCATTTAAGCATCACTTATACTTTATAATTTAGTCATTCCCCTTAACAGTTCCTTTCTTCAATTCTCAAGGCTTGCTCCCTGTTTGCTGCTCGGCAACAAAACACGGGTAAAGGCTGCCTTAGAGGTGGTACGGTAAAAGCATAAATCATCGCACAAAATGTAATTAATGCCGTCAATAAGATTCTGGTGCTCAGACATGATTTATTTTTATGTTGACGTGTCATTCAGCATTGTTTTAGGATAAGAGCGACATCGATGAACAGAATAAGAGATTCAGAATGATTTTAGTACTCGATTCATCAGGTCAGACACACTGATTTACAAAAGCTTACACAAGTTTAGCTCTGTTTCATTTCAGCCACACATTTCCATAGTTTGAAAAAATACATGGTTCTCATTTTATTTTATTTATTTAGTTGTCTGTTTGTTTGCTTTAAATGTATACAGTTCCACTCTCCGATCCCTTAATTAAAGTCCAGTTGTGTGTAGCTTTATTATAAATAGAAACGTTGCCCCTGAAGGCCAAGGAACAGAGCAGATGTCGAGGAGAAAGCAGAATAAAGTTTCAACTGGGGTTAAGCTGTAAAAGCGTGTATCAAGGTACAAAACTGTCATGGAGTATTATTTATTCTCTTCATAGAAAGCCGAAGGGCAAATCAATTCTAACATAATAAAAAGATCAAATTAAACTGACGAATGATTGTAAAGACAGCAACTTTTTTATCTGTAACAAAATACATTTTGTGGAGCATTTTTTGTTACAGTCTCAGTATAATTGTAGTGAAGTTTCTGATTGTAACATGACCTAACAAGAAAATGTAACATTATCAATATTTCTGCAGGGACTCGCAGATCAAACATCCATCACTTTTATTTTTACAGTAGAAGACCACCAGTAAACAGAGAGAATCAAAGTAGAAATATTCAGCTTTTACAGCATTGCTGAACAACTTAAGTTAATTAGACTTTCTTTCATCTTGTGTCTGTGATGAGGTTCTTTTTTATAAGAACAAAAATACTGATTTTTATAAAAATTACTAGAAAAAAAGAAAAAGAAAAAGATTGAAGGTAAAATATATTCACATAAACCATCAGGTTCTCAGACCCTTAAAGTGATGGACTGGGAATGAAGACACAGTTGGTTTTTGGTTTTCAACCAATCAATTTTGGTCCTGGATCATTACGCAGTAAGATCGCTGTCAAAAAGGTGTATACTCGACTCTAACATTCATATTCAACAAATTCAACTTTGTGGGTACCCGGTTCACTGTCTTCGTCCGTCTTTAGATTTGGGGCGGGCTGTGTTTGATTTGATCGTGACGTCATCGTAACAGTGTTTTACTCGGACCCAGAAAGTTGAATTCATGTCCTCAGAGAAAGGAAGTGTTCATAGTCATAAAAATTAGAGTTGTATTCATAAGACTTTGCACTTACAGCTTTTAGATTCAGACTCTCAGATTCACAAATATTACAGCAGAGTTTTTCAGCAAAGAACTTTATTGACATATAACTACCAATATGAATGTTAGAGTTGTGCACACACCCTTTTGACAACGATCTTACTCCATAGATTGTAAGAAGGTCCGGAAAAATGACAATTTTGACTGACCAATATACTTGGTTAGTTGAAAAAAACGCACACCTAAGCGATGGCCCTGTACTTAAATGAGTTAAGTATTAATTGCAATACAAATGCTTTTTTTCCCTGTTAAATTCAACCACTAGGCCTTGAATGGTATGTTAGTACATACTGTTTGCCTGAAACAAGACCATAGCATTACAGTGACAAACCTATACTATACCAGCAGCGCGGTTTCTCCTTTAAAGTTTGAGTGACAGCTAAACAGCAGACACTTTGATTGTTCCCAACTTCCTCTTGGGATCCAAGCCAGAGTGAGCAGCAAGACACAAAGCATGCAGTGTGAAGTAGGGACTCAAAACTGGCTGCATCTTTTCGAGCAGGGAAACAAATTCTTAATTATATGAAGAAGCTGAAAGAGCTCAGTATACAGGAAAATCTTAAAATTAGCTGTATTGGACGAGACAGGCGGGAGCAGGGGGGTAATCAGAGTTGCTAAATCCACGATAGACAGAGAGGAAACATATTGCCTTAATGAAGTAGAAAAAAAAACACAAGTAGCAGAAGGGCAAATGAGAAAGATGGAGAACAACAACACGACAAAGGGAAATAAACAAGCAGACGGAGGGAAGATGCAGAAGACACAGGAGGTATGGAAATGTGAGAGAGGTTGAGGAAAGGAAGTAAAACGAGTGATGCGTAGAGGGAAGGGGGTAAACAGATGAGGTAGAGGAGCAGTGGTGCAGGGGATGACAGCGAGAGAGAGAGGGAGCAAGCTAACAGAGGACCATGTTTTACAAATTGTCATTTGAGATGAGCCAACAGAGAAGAGGGGGTTACAACAACCACACTCAATCTGCCGATTGCTCACAGCAAGACTTGTACTCAGCCACCTCTGAACACTGCATCATGCTCACGTGCTTGATCCCTAAGTCACTCTCGAACACAGTGAGTCAGATGCAGGTACACTGATATACAGAGACGAGGCCTAATGGAAAAGCTGCAGCAGATCTAAGTGAACTCCTCCTGACCTTTCATTGATTAGCCTCATCTTCTGACCCCTGAAACATACCATCTGCAATGTCTCACGCACCAGTTTGGGATACATTTCTTTAATCAGCACTGAACATTAATGTAGGAATTAACCTTTTCATGGAAAGTGCTAATGGAGAACAGCTAACGTCAACACGGGACATTAAACGTGCACAACAACTTAGGGCTTTTTTTCTTATTTGTTTTGTTGGTTCCTAAATTATACTGAGGTATCACCAACACTGCAATACACTACTTAGCACATCTACTTCAATAATACAATAATCATGTAAATACATTTATTAAAAATAACATAAAAAGTAAACACACAAGTTGCACTATATTATTTTAATGCTTTTATCTTATTTCTTCACAGACTGTACCTTTAGTAATCCTTAGATTATGTTTGTTAGAGTTTCTGCTTCGAAATTTACCTTGTTACAATAGTAAAAGTTGCAAAAGTTGTGGTTTTCTTGCCTATTTTTCCTTTCAAGCACCAAATTTGGTAGACGTAAAATTGTCTGGTCACAAATGGTGTGTCTTATTTTGAAAGAAAAAAACTTTTTTTGGGGGGGGGGGGGGGATTCTGAGGGGTCGGCTCCTCCTTCTCTTCCTCCTTCTTTTTCCAATCAAATGGGAAATAACTGTCACTCCCGCAACCAAGACAGAATAAAGGATGGCTGTTCGTTTCCACCCTGAGCTGATATGCACACCTACATTTTCACAAGAAAGACAAAAAGGACCATTTGTTGGACCCCATCAGTCAGACATTAGGTGTTGTTATTCTGCTTTTTGCCTGTCACCATACAAGTTGCAGGCTTGTTGACAGCTGTGTGATTAACTCTCACGTGTGTGGGAGCAGGTTTTTAATGAGGTGCTGAGATGAAGTGTTCTCCCGTGCCCTGACATCCTATTTCTACCAGAGAAAAGTGGCATATGGACACACTCGTCCAGGTCCTTTTGTGAAATTGTCTGCTTCATAATTAAAACTCTGCCGTTCATTATCATCTTCAGAAATACAAGAGTGGAAACATGTGACTTATTTTATTATTATTTTTTTTTTTTACTTTAGTTTACTTTTCTAGCATCTGCGTATTTGACATCATTGTTGGCCAAAGAAATGATCACAGCCCAACAAAGTCAGTGATTGCTGTGTATTGCAGCTGAATTTTGTTCTTATAATAATGGCTTTTTCGAAATGGGAGAATAAATGAGAAACTATCACGACTTAAGTGACTAATTTACATTCATTTAAAAGTTTAATTTTAGGAATATTGTCTTCTCGCCCAACAGGGAAATAAGAGAATATATTCCAGAGTCTACAAGAGGTTAAACCCCTCACCCTAATAACTTCGTTTTTTTAAAGTATGCAGTAAGAGATATGACTGAATATTTATCCATTAGCTAAATCACAATGTGATCTCTTTCTAAAACTAACAAAAACGGGGACCTAAACCGTTTATTTGCCATGAGAGATGAGGCAGTTTTTATTGAAAAACAGTCAAATTGACAATTAAAGGTTTCTTTCGTACGTTAAGCAAAACGGAGACAGATTTTAAAGAAACAGCTACCTTTTAAAGCAGTACATCAAAACCGCAGCAGAAATAGGTGTTTCTAATCAAAGTGGGCACGGTTGAATCAGACTTTCACTACAACCATTGAAATGAAGCGACGACAGATGCAGAAAATGAAGAGGCTGTTACACTGAAGGAAGGTAAGCGAGGAAAGGTGTGGCGCAACATATCGAATGAATTCAAATAAATGATCCACACATTAACTATGTGGATGAATTGAGATCAAACATGGGGGAAAAATGATTGTACAAGCTTACTTAAATATATGAAATATGTAGTAGGGAGTTAGTTTTTGATTGATTTGGAGCCATTATGGGAGTCGCTTATGGTGCAGAGGAACAACATATGTTGAAATACTTTCTCTGTGGCCCGTTCTGTTTACTCATTTAAACCCACTAGGCACATGTTCTTGAGTATATCCTAACCCTGCTGCCCCTCTTCTAGCTTTATGCTGCAACAATACAGAATGACTGTTTTCCTAGGAGCACAGCATCTTCGCTCTCCACTGTCATCCCAGACCAGGCCCTCTGTGTTTTTTTAAAATGATGAAAATTATGGGGGTTGAGGCTGAAGTTTTTAGCAGTTTATGACAGTTTATTTCGTGGTTACCTTTTTTTAAGTAAACATTAAGTTCACTGCTAATTTAATCAGTTCAAGGTCCCCTGTCACATCCAGTCTCTGAACTACTTGTTGTAACTGTTTTGTAACAGGGTCTACTTGATCTTTAGCCGTGACCTCTTCTTTCACCCTGCCAGGTAATCTGAATGCCTAAACTTAAGAATTAAAACTAATGAGGTGGAACTAATAGAAACACCCGAAGGTCGTGTCCTCTCACAGACACTTTCTTCAGTCTCCTGGATGAAAGCCTTTAGTTTGATTCATCACTACACCACGCCTACGTCCTCCAACTGCAGGCTCTGTCGCTTCTTTATTCCAACCTCATATTTGCAAATGGCTTATGAGTCATTTAACTTGTGAAGCACCTGGATTCACACATGGTCACACTCATGGCATAATCCATCTTGTCAAACCTCAAGCTCTGGGTTTGTGGATAAGTCATTGTTGTTCAAGCTAATGTGTGTCTTTTTCTACAATCTAAAGTCAGGCTCGGGCTGACAGCTGATAATGGATTCTACTAAGGTGAATAGAGAACACCAGCAATAGAGAACAATTCTCATTAAGGAAAACAATCATTCTAGTATTGAACAGATGGGTTTGTACTTATATCAGTTTAGCTCTAATTTATTGGCTTGCTGTGCTTTGTTGATCTTTGTTGAGGACAGACAGTTAATCTAATCATTACCAGTTATGCAAATGTTTTTCATACAAACATGTATCATAACATTTAGTTGATGACTGTAATTTACTGTTTCAACTTGATCCCTGAATGGTTTAGTTCAATGACTTTTGGCATTC
This sequence comes from Orestias chungarensis, assembly GCA_032876305.1. Classification (NCBI taxonomy): domain Eukaryota; kingdom Metazoa; phylum Chordata; class Actinopteri; order Cyprinodontiformes; family Cyprinodontidae; genus Orestias; species Orestias chungarensis. Next base: position 2,650,592 of record JAVLVB010000513.1, on the reverse strand, counting down.
AAATAAGTACAAGAGCCTAACAAGCGATACTTTATAGGGGCCAGTTTTGTTAAGAACATTTAAAACACACCCACAAGACAACTGTTTTGTGCAGCAACTTTAAATTAATGCGGTTCTTTGTATGCATTTCGCATGAAGTAATGGCAAAACTACAACATGTTGGGTGATAATTGAGAACTACTCAGAGTCAAACGCAAGAAATAGATGTTTGAATACCCAACCCTCACCCATTGGAAGGTTAGACCTACGGGTCAGTACTCACGTTGTTTCCGGCCTCTGCTCATTTCTTAAGTCTAGATGCTGGACATTGTTTTCCAGCACCATCAGTTTGATTTAGCATCATTGGGTTATAGACTCTCTTTAGATCCAGTGTGGCAACTAAGCCCCGGTGTTGCTCACCGAAAAGCTACCACTGCTGTAATCGTACTCTTCCTCACAGGACCTAGATATGCTGTCACCATGGTAATGCGCCGATACTGTCTCAAAACAGATGTTTTGTGGGTGCTGTTGCGTTCCTCAATGCATAATAGGGAGCAAACTATTTTGTTAAGGCACTCCAAACGACCTTTTCTGATTCCTCCAAAGACTTCTGGATTTTTGGATGGTTTTTTTATGTCGTGGTGCAGTTTTAGTCAAGTGTAAAGCGAGATTTTGAAATAGGTCTTAGAAACCTCACTTTTTAAAGAGAGCTTTTCTTAAATGTGACCTTCACTTATTTTGCTTTGCTCACCTAAAAGACTACTTGTGAATTTTTTGTGTATAAGTCGCACCAATCCACTCTTTATATTACAAAACCTGTCCTCCAACCACAAACTTTTAGTTTTCCTTGATGTGCCCACATACCATCACCCACATTCCACACCACCAGTAGACATTGTTTAGGGATCTCAAGGTTGACAATGTAGATAAAAGGTGTGTTGTGAGAACATCAACAACCTTCTTTTCTTTTCATCTTCTATTCCCCAAGTGTGTTTATTTCTTTGTGTAAAAAGACATTTTTACTCTAACACAAACTTTCCTTTTAGTAACACACCGTAGGATCCCTGTTTACACTGAGCCTATAGACAGTGGGATCATTTCTACTCTTGAGTCAAATTGCACCTGAAAGTGCAAAATGCATTGTTGTTGGTCCAGTGTGCCACTGTGGTAGTGTGAGAACTGTGTCACCATGTTCTGTCTTTTGCTTCGACAAGTGCCTTCGCCATTCTGCTCTATCACTAGAGGGCAGGTCCTCTGGGGATCACGCTGAAAACATGAGCCATTTGGATGAGAGCCTTTTCATGCACCGTGTATCTCAGGGGGGGTTCGAATTATGTTTTTGTTACAGAGACATGCCGTGTGTGTGTGTACAGGTCAGCAGACTGATGATAGGCTGATGTAACAAGACCCAATGATGAGAAAAAACACTGGCTCAGTCTGACTGACAAATCCATTGGCAGAAACTACAGTGGTTATTTTTCAATATGGTAATCTCCTACAAGTAGTGATGGATGGACGGACGGACGGATGGATAGAATAAAATATTTAATTCTGAAAAATAATCTCTAATTCTTCATATTTATCTGTGCGCAGAAAATACTTCAGCAGTAGGTTTTAAAATAATATATTTTGCTCTCCCTTCTTCATACTTTCTCTCTAATAGGTTTGATATGATTAGTTTTGATTTAAAATGAATCACAATGAATACATATTTAACTACATCATTTAAAATATTAGGTTTTTTGATACAAAGCAGTTCAAATTGCTCTACATGATAAACACATAACACAATTAACAATTACATTAACAAGAGTAAAAAATAATACATTTTTTAACTCTGGTCCTTTCAACTATTCCATATGCAGTGAGTAGTTTGCTGTGTAAGCTACTGGTTGCAAGCTCATGGGAACTGAGGGGCCTCTGAGTCTTTGTGTGAAGTGAAATTAAGATTTTATACTGGGAAAAAGAAATGGCAGGAAGCATTTCTGACAAAATGGAAAAAGAAAAAGTGCACAAACATTTCTCTTTGAAGTTTTCAAAAGACAGAAATCATTGTGAGCCTTCAAAGAGTTCGTGTGGACGGCTCCCTGAGGGTCCTCTGTAGGACGGTGAGGTCTTTTGTTCTGCACTCGTGTAGACTCAATAAGTTTTGCTTTGACACCGTTGCTGAAATTAAAACAGTTCACACCTGCGTGGTGACTTGACCACCAGAAATCATAACATGCACAATTTGCCGAGGCCCCTGGTGCATAATCAGGGCGGCATTTGCATTTTATCTCCGTTCCTTGTCATGTCGTGAGCCACCTCTTCGGACCTCCTTTACTGTAAACAACTGTGTTGATACCAAACAAGTTTTCTGGATGAGTGAAAACATGAAATGTGGAACAATTTATAACAAACTTTGCTTTAATAAATCTTGATTAAAAACTAACAACAAACCTACACCCCTGATCCTTTTTGATACTTACCTTCTCTCACTGATGTGCAAAATAATGGGACTGAGTGGTTATAAAGCATGGGACTTTATAGAGGCTCAGAGAGTAAATATGGGCCAACACCTCTGCTGAGTGTTTACTGGGTTGTTTATTGGTCCCAGTGTTAGCTGAGCTTTACTGTCCAAGCCTGCAGGAGCTGTACAGGTGGAGGCAAGACGCCATTTTTGGGCAGTATTGAAAAGTTTAAACTTCACAGGTTTATATTACTTCAGTGTAAAAGCTTACCAGGCAGGAAAAATGTCTTTTTGCAGTCATGTTGTAAATAATTTGATGATCAGATATTCGCATCAGAACAAACTCCGCTTAGAACTTCAGCATATACACCAGATACCAAAGTTCAATCGGAACATTAGACTGCAGGAACATGAATGGATTGAAGGCTAAAGCCGAAGCTAAAGTTAACACAGTTTCTCCGAAATGAAACGACAACAGAACGATGATAGGTTTGGATTATAGCTGCTGTGTTCACTTAGCAGGATTACAGGTTTGTGCAAATGAAATGAAATTATGATTCAGGGTGTTTTTCTTTTCTTTTCTTAGTAACTGGTAAAGACATGCTGGATTTTCTTGGCACACTTCATTTGTACCAACAGAGCATCATTTAAACATAGCAACCTGTCTAATTATATTTGTTGGTTACAGCGTCTTAATATTTTAAAGGACTCTTCCAGCAGCATGAAGCACAATTCCCCAAAGCTCAAACCATCTCAACACCGGTTTCGGTGGAAAAGCATATGTGCAATGTGGATATGCAAGCCACAAAAAAAATCTGCAGCAATGGCAACCAACGAGGTCCAAAATGTCAAAACCTAGTTAAGGTAGTTCTTTGCAACAAGAAATGAGATATACGCCTAAGTCAGTTTTTTACTAGCAAGGCATATCTAAAAATTGGACATCTCATGTATATTGCAGATTTTTTCACAGTTTAAAAGAGCTGTACAAGATGTATGAGTGGAAATGATGTTAGTTTATGCAATTTTAGACCTTTCAGACCAGAGAAGACGGATTTCTGTGCGATTTTCCTTCAAACTGATACAGATTGTGGATTCTGATAGCTGATTATTTGTAGCATCTCTAGTCCAAGGTTTACAACGACCTCAGTGTCTGATAAGCGGGGTGGGAGAGGCTGGCAAAGATGTGGTGACGACAGCAATGACAAACGGTGTCTCAGAGATGGTCTACTGTAAACGGTAGATAACCCCGGCAGAGGGAGACAAGTGAGGGAAGGCGCCAGGGAAAAATAGAAAGGATGGGGAGGAGAGAGGAGGAGTGGACAGTCAATTATGCAGTCAACTGGGTATGACAAAAATGTGTGGCTTCCTGAAAATGTGAGGGGTCGCCAACCCTCCGAGCAAACACAAAGATGGATCTCAGGGTGACATTTAAAGAGGGTTCTGCTTTTATTTCCCTAATTTTCTGAGCAGAACGTATGTCTCGCGACTAATTATTTTGATTCCCTGTGTATCGCGTCCTCCTACGCTCATATATTAACATACTGTGAGCTAACTCTCCCGCAAACTCAAACAAACACAAAGACATCCCCGTACCCTCTGCTTCTCTTTGTCTTGCTTGGTGGATAAACAATAACTCATTTTTCTAACAATGAAAGTTGACATTTCAGCTTTCCGCTGAGCATTCTACTATGATGAATAACTCTCCACACAATGAAGGGGCATCGCACACTCGGCATGTCTCACCTCTCATTCCCCCTATCTTTTCCTTTCCTCTTTTACCCTTTACACCTTTTTTCTCCCCCTCCTATACCTGTCTCTCTTCTTGGAGTTGCACTGAAATGGTTCCTGCTCCCTGATGAACGCTTCGTTACAGAAGCACTTCACAGGGAGAGGGAGCTAAATGGAACCTGAATTAATGGGAGGAGGTATAGTAGCTTTCGAATAGCCAGCGCTCCTCACTCATTTTACTTCCTGTCTTATATGTTCACTTACTTCACCCTCCTACCCTTACTAACACACATGGCTTGGTTAAATAATCAGTCTACCTTTCATCTTCTGTTGTTTCTTTGTTTTTGTCCATCATGTTGCAGATCTCCTCTTCTTCCTCCTTTCTCTCTCTCTCTCCCCGTCTTTCTCTTTGTTTTCCATTTCTCATTCTGTCATCACAAATTACCTCTACCCTTCGTATTTCTCTCTCAGCACAGTGCTCTCTGCGTTTGTAAGTCTCTCTCATCGGTCTCCATCTACCATCCGCTTTGTTTTGCTTTTTTTTTTCCACCCCTCTGCTTTCCGCAGGATTCTTCCCACCAATCTTTTTTCATTCGTCTGTGAACAGCGGGGTGTTGTACAGTTCTCCAGCGTGTATTTGGTGTCATAGTGAAGCCTGTTGCGTCGCCGCAGGCGGCTTTTATCAACGCCCTTAAAAGAGCACATGCACCCGCGTGTGTTGACACACACACGTGCACTGAACTGTAAGATGCTGACTTGAAGCAAGCAGGGGTTGATCCTTTAGGGACAATTTAGGCCTCGGGGCTGTGACATTATCAAAGTGCACTCAGCTGCCTGCAGTTAGTCTTTGTGTTTGTGTGTTTGTGGGTGTGTTGGTGTGATGATGTGCCCACCATCTCCACACAGAGATGTTGACTTTTTTTATGTATTCATTTATTTATCCGCCTCTTGTCTGTGCTTCAGCATTTGTCCCTGTGAATTTATGTCAGGCTGCCACCAGCGTCTATGTTGCATTTAAATCGTGTCGCCACTACGTTCGTGTCCAACATTCTTGAGGAGCCATTAGCTTGAACTGTGGATGCTCTTTGAGCCTATTTGTGTGATTGTGTTGGTCTTTTTGATCAAGTAGAATATATTTTCCTTCCACTTATCCTGTTCTCTATTTGAACTCTGCTCCAAAGTTGATTAGAATGAACATGAAATGCTGGAATAATCACAACCATTTGGGGAGAAAGTTATCCTTCTTTACAAAAACAAAAAAATAATAATCACAAAAATTGTTGAGTCCATCTTTGTTCATGAAAATGTCCTGTTTCTGGTTGCAAAAGAAAATAGTTCAAAAAATAATTTGCAACAGGTAAAACTAAGAGATGCAACAAGCAATAAAAAAGAGATTTTTTATGAACAGGGTTAATGTTGATTTTCTTGCTGAGCGTCTATACTTCTTTGATTTTAATTTCAGAGTTCTTTATCTTTTTTGAGCTTATTTCTAAATAAACAATCAGGACCACATGTTGCCAGGTTCTGCATTGACAATTTCTAGAAGACATTGCTTATTTTTCAATGCATCGCTTGCGAAAACACTTTAGAGATCAGCCCTAACCTTAATCAATTGCACTTCAAGATGAAATTCTGAGTGAAAGATAGATTTTCTCACCATTGCAGTTCTCTGCATATGGGCGCCATAAGACTATTTCTATGCACTATACTCAGATATCCTCCTGGAGAAAGCGACTGCAGCGCTGGACTAGTTTTGTCTTTTCGCAATTAACTGGAACTACATCGGAAATGTATGCCGACCAACGTTATTAAATAAGACTTGCTATATTAGCCTTGCACCTCAGCGAGCTGCTCTGTGTGGAAAGATAATTTGCAGGGGCTGAGGACCGAAGCTATGTGTCAAGTCAGGTATATTTTAGTGACAAATAATAATAATGATTTGCATGTTTTGGTGAAGATCATTATGGTAAATCTTCTAATCCATTTAATTTAGTCTTGTTGCAGCAAATCGACGCCTTCCTGCAAAATGCAGCGTCTTGGAGAACATGTTGCTGTACTGGAAAAATAAATGCCTCACCATCACTAGACTCTGTAACGCTGATGAAATGTTGAGGAATATTTTAGGTTGAAGGTTTCAACATATGCAAACAAATGATTTCTAATAAGGTGCTGGACTTAGATTTACTATCAGCAAATTCCTAAATGACTTGCGAATTCCCTAAACGGATGTCTGGAAAACCATTTTTTAAATGATGAGTTTTCTTCAGTGCATAGCCAGATTTAAAGGAAAACGTGCCCTGAGGCATCAGCACAAAACAAGAAGAAAGAAAGAAGTACAGGTTTTGCTATGGAGGATACATAACTACATTTAGATGATGGAACACAGGACACAAAGACAAGGGGATGCAGATAATGTAGGGATTACAAATACGCATCAAGACACATGGCACTCTCTGATAAAAATTACCATGATACATGGTGACATGAAGTGGCACAGGGGGAGGGGGAAGAGGTTGAAAAAGGTTAGAGTCAAGGAGACGTATCACACCAGAGCTGGTGAGGGTTGAGGGGAGCATGACTGGGGGTGGGGAAGGTTGTCAGGTACAAGACAGCCACAACAACCGAGGAAGGGGGAGCGCAGAGAGGGACAAGGTGCTGTTGAAGCGATGAGGCGAAAAAGCACAACACACCAGGGAGATATAGAAATGATGGAAGGATCGCAGCTGAGCCACTTGGGCAGATAGACTGATAGCAAAAAGGAAGACAGAAGTATATAATGAGACCAAAAGCAGGAGGTTTTTTAGGGTTTCCTGTCACCACAAATGATTGCAAGGCAATGTGGGATAATAGTCGAACGTTTGATGGATTCCTGCAGCCGAGGTTCAGAGATAATTATAAGCATGGAGGCCTGGAGTGATATTAGAGCTCTAGGACTGATAGAAGAACTTGTTCTTAAACAATATCCCCAGTATACCTTATTAAACAAAGAAGTTTTGTGAAGTTTCGTGAGTAAATTAAAGGGGACTGCTGGCCTGTATGGGGACTTTTATTTCAGGTTTCTGCCTTTCATGTTTCCCCTCTTATTTAGCCGGTTTTTTCGTTCCAAGGTATATTCCCTGTTGCACAATTTATGAAGAAAAACAATAGCACTGTAAGTTATTAGTTTAGTCTACAAGAGCCCTTATACACTCGCTGGCCACTTTATTAGGTACACCCCCCTCTAACAGCTCGTTAATGCAAATTCCTAATCAGCCGATCACATGGTGGCAACTCAATGCATTTAGCATGTAGGCACGGTCAAAACGATCTGCTGCAGTTCAAACCGAGCATCAGAATGGAGAAGAAAGGTGACTTAAGTGACTATGAAAGTGGCATGGTTGTTGGGGCCAGACGGGCTGGTATGAGTATTTCAGACCACAACCATCTCTAAGGTTTACAGAGAATGGTCCGAAAAAGAGAAAATATCCAGTAAGCGGCAGTTCTGTGAGCGAAAATACCCTATTGATGCCAGAGGTCAGAGACCAATGATCCGACTGGTTCGAGCTGATAGAAAGGCAACAGTAACTCAAATAACCACTTGTTTACAACCAAGGTATGCAGAAGAGCATCTCTGAACACACAACACATCCAACCTTGAGGCAGATGGGCTACAGAAGTAGAAGATCACACCGGGGGCACACTCCTGTCAGCTAAGAGCAGGAAACTGAGGCTACAAGTCACACAGGCTCACCCAAAGTAGACAATAGAAGAATGGTAAAATGTTACCTGGTCTGATGAGTCTCGATTTCTACTTCCAGGGTCTGCCAGGGTCAGAATTTGGCGTCAACAACATGAAAGCATGAATCCATCCTGTCTTGTATCAATGGTTCAGGCTGGTGGTGGTGGTGGTTGTATAATGGTGTGGGGCACATTTTGTTGGCACTCTTTGGGCCCCTTAGTACCAACTGAGCATCGTTGCAATGTCACAGCCTACCTGAGAATTGTTGCTGAACATGTCCATCCCTTTATGAACGCAGTGTACCTTTTTCTGATGGCTGCTTCCAACAGGATAACCATCACGTCACAAAGCTCAAATCCTCTCAAACTGGTTTCTTGAACATGACAATGAGTTCACTGTACTCAAACGGCCTCCACAGTCTCCAGATCTCCATCCAGTAGAATCTTAACTTTTTAAACTTGTTTTGCTTTGATACAAAAAAAAAACAAAAAACATTCTTAACACTAAATATACAGCTATCTTGAATAAATTAGAGAAGTATTGAGAAGTATATTTACTTTAGCAACTTAATGGTGACTCAAGTATAACAGATGATATACAATAGTGATCTGTTTTGTTTCTAAGGACAACAAAAGGAGTTCAATATAACATCAGACCTATTAAAGTACTGAAATTTAAGGTGTGTGAAAACTACATTTAATGAAAGTTGTGTTTTTTTAAAGGGTTTATTTTTGATAAATCAACTCCACTGGAACTCATATTTTAGTTAGATCATATACGAGCCTTTTAAGCAACCATATATGTTTTCAAACAGCTTAATTTGTTGGTCTTGTACGTGACAGGAAAGTTTATCACCCTTCTTATCACCAGTGTGCAGCAACAGGTGAGGGAGGGAAGGTGCTATGTTACTTAATACTCCAATGTTAACTGTGTCATTGTCTCTGCTATACCATTAAAAGGATCATGCTAGGTATACTCAGGCCTATTAGCCTAATGCTGTAAATATGGTACAACTCACAGAATTTGATGTCTAGATGAAACCTATTATAAATGTTTCATTATTTCTTGTCTTATATTTTTACCCTTCATAGTTTGTATTTTATTTGTGTTAGTGTTGCCGAGTGCTTCAGAAATAGTGACCCTGATTCAGCCACTTTGTCAAATGTTTTATTAAAAATACATTGAGGCACAGGAAGATACCATGTGGGAAAGGAGCATCTGGGAAATAAACTAAAGACTTGTGGTGTTGTAATGGTTTATCTGGTTGATTTTCAGCTGATTTGTCCACATATTATTTTGCTCCGAGGCTCAATCAGCAGCCGTGGTTCGTCTAAACATATTTCATAGAGCGTTTTATATTCTGAACCTGTGAGCTGTCAGATGGTTTGAACATCCTTAGTAATATCCAGGGATAATCACAACTCAAAGGCTGCAAAGATCCCTATCAAAATCTCTGCCAGATGGGATTTTCTTTTCAATAGTGGATCAAGGTTATACACGCAACAGCTTTGTACAATGTGCATCATGCTGATTCGGTTTCTTCTAGATTTAGGGATCTTTAAAGTTTGGAATTCCAAAAATAGGTTTTGAAGTCATGTGGATCAGTTTTGGACTCGTGGTAAGGTCCCCAAAAAAATTCATCTGACCTAAAAAGCAACTTACAGTTGAAATTTTCAAAAGACAGAAAATCCCATCTCAGCAAAAATGAAGCTTTAGATTTAGTCCTGTTAGAGTTTTGCTTTAATATGATCTGAATATGTCATAGAGTCCCAGGTTGAGTGCTTTCATTTCAATGTGCCACTGCTTCCTGTGAATCTCCTGACAGCTACTAGACGGAATAAAAATCCTGTGGCAAGACTTAATCCTTCATCCAAACATGTTCTATTACAAACGCCGCCTTTTTGTGTGAGGCACTGATTTTAGATCTGATTTAAAGTAGCAAAGACGAAATGTTTGTTGTGAAAAATGAAAATATTAAACTGTAAAAGTAAGTTTTTAAAGGGAATATTTGAGTCCATACAGTCACTTTATGTCTCTGCAGTTTGTTTCCCAAAGCCGGTTTGGACTTGAGTGGTGTGGAGTGCCTCCTACGCACGAGAGAGGGTGAAACACCTGATGAGTATGAGGTTTAAGTGCTTTGACACCAATAAAGGTGTCAAAAATAAATAAAAAGATCTTGACAGAGAAAAAGAAAACGAGGTTGCTGCTGACGATATTGAAGCCTTATTGACTAAACCCACAGCTCCTCTCCTGATGACTGTCCCTGGGGGGGGGATCACTCGCCTGATTGGTTGTGTTTTAGAGGCAGCCAGCTTGGGGTCTGAAGGTGAACGTATTTTCTGATAGGCGGTTGCTATGCAGTGCATGTAAGTATGAGCAGCTGGGTGTGTAAAAAGTAACGACTGTTTCTAATTGGGGGCATGTGTGTGATCCTGTGCATAAGTGCTCCATCTATTCTTTAGGCTTTAACTATATAGAATGTTAGTAATTTGCAATATTATCAAAATGTTCATTAATTTCAGGAATTTGGTTTAAAGAGTGTAACCTTCTTATGAAATAGATAAAACAAATGAAAATCCAAAATTCTCAAAAAATGAACGTATAACGTTTATGTTGCCCTTGTTCTGCGTCTTTTTCTTTTATTTGGGGGGGTGGGGGGTTTGGTTCAGTTTCCTGGCTAATCAAGCATGGCCTTTTATATGTTATCTTTATTAATGGCCCGGCGATATAGGAGCGCTGGTACCACTACAAAACTACGGATCCCCTTATGCACCACTTCGGTTGTCATGCAGATCGCGCCTCCTTCATTTAGCTCATGGCTCGAAACTTTGTGCATGTTTGGTGGCACACATCTGTGTGAGCAGCACTCCTCGGTGATCACAAACTTAGACAAACTTCTAGCCCCAAAAAAAGAGGTCAGGCGTCCATCTTTGATTAAACGACTTAAAACCAAAGAAAACTGAAAGATGTAATTTGTTGAAGCGGAAATGTTATTCCTATTTCCAGGTTTAGTTATGCAGCATGTTCATATTCTGAATTTGTATAACTTTCACAGGATATATTTTTATTGAGAGCAAAAAACTTTTTAGAGGAAATTTTTGAAAGTTTATTCTTTATTATTTATTTTACCTTTATTATTTTTTAATATGATAAGGCATAAGAGTAAAGACATCTGAATGTTTGTTCTTTTAACGTTTACTTTTGTTTACTTGTATAATTTAGGTTGGATATAATTCTTTATGGAGAGCATAATATCAGTTATTTAAGGTTTAAATTGATTTATTCCATATTAACAGTCCTGCCTGTTTTTATTCGTGCTAATGTTACAAAAAAGTTACCTTTTAAATTTTAGTGTGTTTAATAAATGTTTATCCTGTTTGGCCCTCCAACTCGAGTGTTTCTTACTTGACTCCAGCCGTCTTAGCAACTCATCACTGACCATGGGAACTTTCACACTTTCACAACCTCTCTACCCTATCTCAATATTCTTTAAATCTGATCAGTTGATTTCCGTATAAAATACAATATTTATTTTCATCTGAAAAATGATTTCAAAATGCAGCCCATGTCCTAGATATGTACACGTGGAATCTCTTGAAATGTTACCTTGAAAGTTCGTCAGTGAGCTTCTGCTTTAGGCTTTTAAGGATCCGGATTTCCTTGCTGCTTTTTGCACCTTTTTCTAGCCACACTTGTTTTTCCCAATCAAGTGCAGCAGAATGTGAATTACCAGCTTCTTTAGCCGTAACCTTTTTGTGCCGTACCCTACTCATGTAGGATGTCATTTTCTCAATGATGATTGTTTATGCCATAACATTCCTGCCTCGTGTAATGTCCTTAGTAACCTTTGGGTTTTTATTTGCTGTTGGCCATAATCACCAAAATGAATTTAATGAGTGAAATGCATCAATATATTGAGTTGTTGAAACAAATGAACTTTACAACGATGTTTTGAACCTTTGTTTTTGTGTGCGTGTTTATGTGTGTGATAGCGTCCTGCGTTACCTCTTAAAGTCTTCTTTTAGGTAGAAAATATTTATAAAAGAAGGTATCTCTCAGAAGCTTACCGTCAAAGGGCACGGTGTGATATAACTACATATATATATATATATATTTAGAAAATACAATCATCCTTTAAGTCAGGAGAGAGTTTCTTAGGTCATCTAATAACTGCAACGCTCTCATCTCCCTTGCAGAGCCAGCCAGGGATCTGCTGTATGTATTGCTGTTCAAAGGCCGCGCAGTGCCTTATTAGGTCTGTTTGTGGCTCCTGCAGCTTAATTTAGTCCCCTGCTGGGAGCGTTATTCCGCTCATTAGAATTATCAACAGGTGCTTTGGGGGCACAAAGATAAAACACTGTCTGATAGCGACTCTGCTACAAGTTTGCGCTGGATCTCATTCCTCCTTTTCAGCTAATTCTGCGAACAGCACAGACTCCCCTGGGTTCTCCCCCTGCTGTGTTTTTTGATCAACCAAAATTAAATATGAAATCTTGTCGTTTTCAAAGGAGAGAGTAGATATTTTGAGTTTAGACTGGTCCGGTTTGTTTTTAGGACTGACAAGGAAGGAGAAATTTGCCAAATTTTCCATTAATTCTCCTTTTTAATCAGAACTGATCAGCAGTCTTGATGAGAAACAATTAACAGAGTGGAGAGTCTATTTAGGGTTCTGTAAGTGTGCGCATCAGTTCAAACTAGACCCCCCTCTCCTTTTTAAACTGATCAAAAGTGCAGATAAGTCCTCTTAATTATGACCACATACTAGTAAATGAATTAATGTTGCCTATTTTTATCCGGAGTTCATTTGAGCCATTCGTTCTTTCCACAGCCAACAACAAAAAAAGATGCTAAAAGGATATTCTGGTGTTAAAAGTACTGATTACTATTAATAAACAAAGCTAGAGGGAGGTTGGAGCTAAAACGTGCTCGGAGAGGCAGCGCATGGAATAAGAGTACTTCTGTAGAGGCAAAGCAATAGGTGCAACCTGTGAGTACCATAAGCTTGTAGGCAGTATGTAAGGGGGAACAGTGCGTTATTAAACACTATAGCAATCTGATGTAGGCAGAAGAAGAAAAAAAATACTTTAAAAGTTTGATACAGTTATTTTCTTAAAGGTATAGGAGAGGATCTTTTCAATTGAACATTTTCAATGGAAAATCCCATAGAAAATGACAGCCAATCAAAAATGACCGGTGTTGAAAAATAACTGGCTGCCAATCCGGAAATAAAATTTATGCAATGACGTATATCACTAATGTCCCCACCCAGTGCGCTCATGTTTGAATTCACGCATGCGCAGATTGTTTTTTAGGAAGTAAAACGGGACGGACTAGACACATCATTCACCATTGAAGAGAGGTTCTCCCCATACGGCAGCGAAAATGGAAGCTCACAAGAGAAAAACCGTGTTCGAAGTAGCTGAGCAAAAAAGACGTGCGAGCTCCCGATATCAGGGGGCGTTACTGGAGATCAGGTGGCGCATGCGCAGTGTTGAAAAAATGAGAATGAGCTGAAGATCCTCTCCTACACCTTTGAATAAAAATAAATAAATGTATGACATCAGAATCTTAGTAAATCATTAGCTTAACACTTTTTGTTAAGGATGGGTTAATTTCAAGGGTAAGATTATTTGGTGTATCTGTATTAGCTGAATGTCCCCTCTGAGATGAAAAAAAGTATTGCTCAAAAAAAAGCACTAAAAGGCAAAACAAATCTTATAATGTAATAAAAATATGAAACAAAAATAATACAAAAATATCTAGTTGATTGGTCTACAGGTGTTGAGTAGATGATTGTTATTAACCAACAACCCTGTGGAGCTCATCACAGATGGTCTTGCCATGTGCTTTTTTTTATAGACCAGGGTTGCGTGTGATGTTACGAAGCAAAGCGTTAAATAAGTTTTGAATATGAAGGAAGTAACACAAAGATTAGTCCCGAGCATCAAAGATCCATCTGCTGCTGTTTTATGACACGGTAAGGCTATGTATGTCTGGGACAAGCCGACAATCCTTATAACAACTGTTTTTATTTTTTTAATATTTTATTATATTATTTAAAATTGCTCTCAGGGTGTAAACTGGACCGGGGGATTAGAATTTCGTCCCACCTCATGTACCACATGTGATGTGATGACAAATACAATTCCTTGATTCTTTGATCTAATCTAAAGGAATATCAGAAACACATCAGACAGTTTGTCATCACACCTAAAAACTTGAACATTATGTATAAGTTTCTCTGAAAGCTGTTGTTTTCAGGTGGGATAGTAACTCCACCTTACTATTTCCTTTCCTTTTGCACTATTTCATCACTGTTGGGGAGCTAACAAAAGAAAACGTAAGAAGTAGAATCTGCCATTGGAGTCACCTTGTAACTGCAAAGGCTGTCCCAGTGAGAGATGTTTGGTACAAGCTGAGCTGAAAGGAAGGGAGCACAGGTGGAGAAAGAAGTGATGGACTGAAACAGGAGGTGGAGCACTTAAAGCAGAGATCTGACAGACTGGCTCAAAGAGGGACAGTTGTCTATTTCATCACAGCTCTGATAATCTGTCACACACTAACCAAATCATATTTTGATGTTTCCATTTGTGCCTCCAGCTACTGTTGTCATATTTAGATTGAGATATGAAGAAATCCCTCTGAGGTAATGTGGCTAATTAATTCCATTAATTGTTAAATGAAAAAGAGCAAATATTACGTTTGACTTCAGTGTTATATTTTAATTTAGAGATGAAACATCTAATCAATTAAAATCGATTATTTAAATAGTTGACAACTAATTGAGTCATCAGTTAGTTGCTTTATAATCATGTTTTACTGTAAGCGGTCTGTTTTTAACACAATCTGTTATATCTGCACTCTAGGTGGCAGTAATGAGCTACCTAATGCTGTGATCTACCAGTTAAGCAGTAGAAAAAGAAACCAGCCAATCGTTAGTCGTAGCGATTGGTTCGGCTTCAACTGCATCCCTGAAACACATTTGCCCTGTGCAACATGTAGGAAAGTAGGAAAAGGTAGGAACATGTTCTTTAAGTGAACATCTGAGACAAAAACATGTCGGAGTTGAAGCTGGAGAGGAAGAGCGAGCGTAACCTAATAAGAAAATAAAGGCGCTAATTACTGTTAATTCATTCAGTTCATATTCATTTAGAGTTGCAGGAGCAACAATAAAGGAACACATGTGGAACAAGACGCTCACCCCCAGCAATGTCTACCACTTACTAACTCTGTTCTAAACATGCTGGTAGAGACACAAGTTCAGATTATTAGGAACAAGAATGTCCAAGTAAATCAGCCTCATGCTGAACATTCATTATAAAGACAAAATCAAATGTGAATTTAAATGTAGGGCTTAATGATGTCTGAGATCTTTGTTAATGTGCTGCAAATTCAGAATGTTATATATGTATATATATATATATATATATATATATATATATATATATATATATATATATATGGAATTTTTCCTAATTTTTTTATTTTATACCTAAAAATGAACAAATATTTTACACTGCTGAGCTCATTGGTTCATTTAAACAATGTTAACTAAATTGCAGTGAAAGACACAATTGTCTTATCTTTCCTTGTTTTTAATGGGAAAGTAAAGGCTAAATAAATCAATAATAAAAAAGCGATTAATCAATTATTGAAATAATCGTTAGTGGCAGTCCTAATTTAAATATGTGTGGCAAAGACATTTTAAAACTATGCCCTTTTGTGCAAAGCTTTGTTAATGAAACAGAATTAATCAACTTGTACCAGAACTGTTCGATTTTAAAATTAAATATTCAAAAGGAAACACTCCTTAAAATCTGAAATCAACCCGAGTTGCAGAAACTCTCATATAATGCAAACATTAAACTCAACTGAATCAACATATAACTCAGCAATACAGTTTCCTTGGTGAAGGAAACTCTCTTTCTCTTTATGATGGTTGTCAAATTATACCCTCCTAACTCTAAAGTGCGTAATCAGATCTTAGATTTGGGTCATTGTGTGTTTTACAGGAAGATTAGGTGTATGAGAGCTTAAAACATTCGGTCAGTTGACATAAACGTGTGGAAATGTTTTGAATGGATGTAGTTATGGCCGTCTTTCAATTGAGAAAAAACAACAACAAAAAAAGTGATCCTGAACTCATTCCAGGATCCGGGTTTCTTTGGGACTACATCAGAAACGAAATGGCGCTACATGTCTTTATTATTGTGTGATTGCAGAGAAACTATATTATACATATATATCAGATTTTGCTTGATGAGTGTCTTTGCTATGTTATTTCCACCAAACCAGTTCCCTTCAACTGCATCCCTGATAATCACTTGAGCCTAGCTGTAAGTAGGACAGATTTTATGTCCAGAGGTTTCACAGCAATGAGTTTTGGCACTAAAATGATTCCTATCTGCACCTGCATTTGTTGGTATATTTATCGATATTTCAAATGCATCAAAAACTAAACCATTTGAAAAGCCGTTAGAAATATGGCTGTTTGGATCAAGTCATTTTTAAATGATTGGTATCAGAGACTGTATTAGAGTCTGTACTTACTGTTGGTTTGTGTCTTTTTAATTCATTTACTAGCTCGTCATGCATGCTTATTTTTATGCGAAATTATCAAATGCTTCACACATTTTTTGGTTGTATTCCTTTTTTTATTTTTTATTAACACATCAGATTTGAGCTTGGTATTTAGCAAAGGCTTATTGAGACTGATTGATATCAGAGAAAACAAAACTTGGTAAACAAGACAACCTCGAGTGTGATGTGGCAATGATCAGAGTTTCTGCATTAGGCATGTTAGTGTCAGGCAGGCAGGTTTGGAGTCTGGAGACTTAAAAATGTTTACTTGAGTCTTATAAAGGCGAACTTGTATTTGAAAATACAATCCGAATATACACACTTCTCAGACTCATACTGTGGTTAGGAGGCTTATTTTTAAACCTTAACAAACCCGGATTATTGCTTATACCTCTTTATACGGATTTTATATGTAGTGCTTGTGTAAGAAGACTTAAAACACCTTTTGAAGAGTAGGACAAAGTGAGTTTAAACAAAGACATTTGTTAGGGGTGAAAACACGCAAACGTGGGGGTAAATTGATTGCCTTTGTAGCCCAGGGTATCATCTTATTTATTTAAAAATTATGTAAAACAGTCGTGCATATTGTGTGTGTAAAATGCACTTTTCATCACAAAGTCAGACAGGCGTGAATGACCTAATTGAACACACTGTTTCTCCTTAGACGCTGCTGCAAGTGTGTAAAAAAGAAGCCCAGTGTGTCAATACGGTATTTCTCTTCTATGCAATGAAATAGCAGATGAAGCTAGGCCAGAGGAGAAGGGGATGCTTGCTATGAAGGAAGGAGTCAGAGGAGAAAAAGAAAAAGTGTTTTGAAAAAATCTAACAGAAAAAACCCCCATAATGGGACCAGAGAAAAGGGAAAGAATGGTGGAAGGCAAGTGGGAGTGTGATAGGGAAGCAGTGGAGCAAATCAAAGTAAAATTAAATGCATTTACATATTTAGATGAGCGCTTCTAGTCACCCTGTCTAATTATTTCATCTCCATTTTTCATTTGCACGCCGTTTGATCCAAAGGCGGCAGGCCGTGAGGAAACTTTCTCTCCCTCCCTCCTTGTCTTGACTTTATCTCATTCGTCCTCACCCCTTTCTCACTCTGCGTCTGACTCTCCCACCTCTCGCGGGCGGCTTTCGTTATCCGGGTCATTACCATACACTTTTTGTCCATTTGCACTTGTTCTTCCTACCACCCCCCCACCCCCACCACTTCCTGCTCCTGCATTCTTGCACTATGTTTTATGCATACGAGGTTCCTGCCCTGTTTGTGAATGGAACATGTGTGTGCGTGTGTTTTGGACTTTGTGCAAAGGTTCAGCTCTAACGCCCTTTCTAACACGATGTTTTATGCATTTTGTTGCTCGGCCAAAGACAAGACGGGTGTTTGTCAGTGCCCAGCATGTGTGTGTGTCTGAACAGTCTCACCTAAAACCATGCTCTGTAAATTAGCTTGAGGCTATCTGGTTGCAACCTACTAGCGCCAATTTCTTCACATTTCTTCAGTATTTTCTCCACAGTAAAAAAAATATATATGTTGGTTTTTTCTCTTCCTGGGAGCAGCTCATCATTGTATGCATCTCCTTGTCTTCATTACTTCTGCTTGCTAGTATAAATCACTTCCTACTACTTCCAGAGTTTTCATTTGTACTATTAAACTAATGTGTGATTGTCTATCATACATAAGCCTACTTACTAGGGAGGGGTGGCGGAAACCTGGGCATGCTGGCTGAATTTTGTATTTCTGTGCATGTGTTTAGATGCACAAGTGGCCTTTTTTGCCTGTGCATGAATGCATGCGTGCACCCGGGTGCGTCCACTGGCATAAAAGGTTGTTATGTGCTTTAGGTGCTAATTGGCTGAGGAGCTTCGTTAATATTCTCCTTGCGAAGCCGCTCGTCAGGAGCAGAGCTGGCAAACTGATGAGTTTGTGATTTTCTTCCAGAGGGAGTGAGAGAGAGAGAGAGAGAGAGAGAGAGAAAGACAGAGAGAGACATAAAGAGAGAGCGAGACAGAGAGAGAGAGAGAGAGAGAGAGAGAGAAAGAAAGAAGATGTGGGTGGGAGAGGGCAGGGGGAGACAAAGAGGGAGAAAAGAGTAAAAGGAGTGACTCTGGTGCAAAGAGACACTTTAAGGTCAAAAGTGAGAGAAGACGGGGTAAGAAAAGGTTTGGAAATAAATGCAACGGATGATATGAGGGTTAGCAGGGCTGGGATGGGGGGGCATTCGAGGAAGACGGAAAGAGATAAAGGTAAGGAGGAAAAGAGAGATGTGATAAAAAGCTATAAAGGGTTCCATTCAGTCGCTGGGTGAAAGGAAAGATTATATCATGCAAGGGTGAAATTACTCCATTGTAAGGCATTTGTGGATTGGCGTAATGGGGGCAAGGCAGTTGGGAGAGCTCCCCCGATCAAGGTGGCCCATAGCCGCTCAGTTCTAATCACCCACCTTATGCCAAAACAGCAACCTGCTTCCAGTTACACAGTCACACTACAGGGTCCTGACCACCACCTAGCAGAGCACACAAAAAAGGGTCATTAAAGGCATCGGCATTAGCAGGCTGGTATGGCCTTGAGTAACACACCACAATGCAACAGATGCTGGTTGCTGCCAGCTTTGCACATCTAAGTTTGAACATAATAGCTCAAATTCAGTAAAGTACTTTTGGCTTCAATGTTATGGATTGGTTTCCTGTTTGAGAGGTACATTCCTGCCCTAGTCCCATGCATTTTTGGGGCCTCTATCAGATTTTGTCTAGGGACTGACTTATTTAACTCTTACCAACCCTCCCAGTACAACTCACCTGTCCCTGCTGGAGATAAGTTTCCTCACAGCATGATGCTGCCATAACCATGTTTGGGGATGAGGTGCTGGGTTAAAGCTTTTACAAAGCGCTACGCGAGCAGAGAAAAATGTAACTCTGAATATGGCCTATAGAAACTAAAAGGAGATGGTAGGCGATTTTTATCCTGCTGCTGATCTCTGCAGTTCATTCAGTTTTGCCAATGTCTTTCCATGTTATGATGATGGACGATGCGTCTTGAGACATTCAGAGTTTTACAGCATAAGCCTTCTTTAAACGTCTTAATAACATTATCCTTGACCTGTCTGCCGTATTCATTTGTCTTCATGATTCTCAGTGTTCACTAGAGTTCTCTAACAAACATCTAACGCCTTCAGGCACCATTCCAGTATGAGACGCAGGAGGATGCTTTTCCTAATTAGGTTACTCGTAAAGATTGCCCAGAATTTTATTTAGGGTGTTAGATTAAAGCTTTTTGAACACAAATGGATTCCAAACTTCATATTTACAGTTTTTAGACTTTTGAGTACCATTTGTCATTCCTTCTGGTTCTACTTTAAAATATTCTGATTCTTTTTGATTTTTACTGTCATTTACACAATCTTAAGTTATTAGTTTTAGGGTGATGAAATGTAAACAAAACCTCTCTGGGGTTGAATATTTCGTGAAACGCTGCATGACCGAGCACTAAAGGGCAAAACAAAACAAGATCTGGCACATACATGGTTTGGCCCCTGACAATTTTTTGTCAGACTAACATCAGGGAAGAAACAAAGTTGCTCCTGGCGACAGAGAAATGTTAGCACATGCGCCGGTAAGAGAAAGAAGAGAGAGAGTGACACGTGCACGGCGGCAGGGAAAACAGAGAGCAGAGAGCCACGGCCTGTCACTGGGAGGTGTGATGCCGCATGGATAATGAGTGTTACTCCCAGCAGGAAGCTGTGTTGTATGTGGCTCCTGGCACACATAGACACACTGGTTAGGAAGCCTCAACAGTGTACGTTTTCAACTTGGCAGGTAACACTGTTTGCATTTATCTTACTGAGTGAGGAATGGCTGAGTTTAGCATTAGGTTGCATCACAACAGGGGGCGTGGTAATGGGGGGGTACTTGCACGGTGATGCATAAAATAAGCCTGTAATGCACTCTCTTAATAAGCCATGTATCTTCTTTGTTTTCTACAGAGCAGCCAGGAAAACAGCAAGAGCTCAGAGCAGCAAGTGTCATGTCTGTGTTAAAACCTTGATGGCCTGTAAAGTCTAACACCTTATTTCCAGCAGCTGTCTTTATCTGAGCAAATGAGAAAAACTGCTGCTATCTGGATTCCTGCTGCAGCTTGCCGCAATGCAAGTGTTACAGCTATTATTCGCACTGGCGTGAGCTGTCGCCTTCTCTGAAGCTGTTTTTTTTTTTTTTTTTTTTACATACAATAACTGCCTCCACTACTGTGGTAAGTTCTCAAAAACGCACCTCTGGTTTTTGCCTGTTCAAACTAAGAGGTAGCTGCCATTAAAGGAGTCTTGACAATTGATGCTACGTTTGAAACTAAAGATTTTTAGACAATCTTTTTACTTGTTTTGCAAGGAACCGCTGTTATATTTAGAAATGGCAACATTTTTCACTAGATTGCATAGCCGATTTTTTTTTTCTGTTGGTGGGAAAGTTTAATTATTATTACTTGTGCATATGTTAAGAATCCCTGCCTTTTTAAATGATTTGTTATGTCGTAGAGGAATAAGCAGGTTAAACAAGAAAGGTGCACATTGCCTGTTAGGAGAAGGCCCACGGCATCACAGGTACAGCAACGGGTTTAACTTTAGGGGTTGTATGTTTGCCATGTTTTGCAAACTGGAGATTTACATTTCAGACGGTACTACAGCTCTCATATGTCATGGCATAGTGATGAGGGTGAGTCCATTCCTGTCAGGATTGCTGAAATTCATTGGTGTATCATTTGTGGGAACAGAAATGTATGGCTTAAAAGTTTAAAGCTCTTCAACTCTCTAAGTAGTAAATAAATGATAATCTTATAATAGTCACAAATAATTCAGTTACACTGAGTGGAGATGGAGAGATTTTGTATAGTCAAAACATTGTTTCTTAAGCAGGTCTTTTAACTCATTCACTACTTCAATAAAAGTAAAATTATGCATCAAAATTTGATGTTTTTCTTCGCAAAATATAACACATCTTACTATGCAGGTTATGCATCTACTTTATAAGTTTTCCCTCCTGTTATACTACAATGTATTCTGTATCATTTTCCTTATAAATACATTTATTTTATAGCTTTTAATTAACATTTTTAAAATTGGATGGGCTTGACAGCTTCTTAAATTATATAGCTAAACTCTCAATTTTTTATTCCAGTATGTCTATTATTTAACTTCCTCAGTCCACAAATCAAACATAATAGCTACTACATTTGCAGTAAGTAATTGCACGCAATTCTTTTTTCTTTCATTCATTTCATACATACTAAAATATCCTCCTTATTCAACTGCATGATGTGCATTACATTAGGGGTGCCCACACTTTTCCGACTTACTTAAAAGATGGCCGATGCTGAGGGACCTACCCACAAAAAAAATATGCTTAAGCAACTTTTTCTTAAAGAACCTTGTAATATGATTTAAAACCGAGTGTATCTGTCTGTTTACAGCTGATTCTAAGTGGTTTGTAGGTCACATAAAGATGCATTATATTACCCAAGTTATTTTTTAGGTTTTTGGTAAAAACACTAATTATTTGTTTTAGGGGTTTGTCCCTTTTTGAGGGCTTTTTCTTGAGAATTTTGTCACACTAGCGGCCTTCATTGACACTAATCACACAGAGAGTGGACAAAAATAGAATGGGGTTAAACTGAAAGAGGTTTAAAGGTCAGGAAAAACACCTTAGGTGACTTTGTTAAAGGCTAATTGATGCCCCAACCTTTATGTGGGATATATGTGAGAAGGGTTATCATATATCGCAACTGTGCATCAGCATCATCTATTTCGTATGGAACCCTCTTAACTATTTAGGGTTGCAATTCCCTCTTCCTTTTCATGTGTAAAAATGCCATCTGGAAAATCATTTATATGACAGATCACATTCTAACAACTATTGGTAATACTAAAAAGACTTCTATTTATATTTGCTTCTAAAATCTTCCAGCCTCATAAAAATTGTCACTAGAATCTTTTTGCAGTTTTTGCTTGTGTTTTGATGGATATTTTTATTTCCACTTTTGCCGAGTTTAAATAGGAAGGAGTGTAGTAAATAAGCTAACGAGAAAACATTTTATTCCACGGCAATAAGCTTTAGCTAGCACTGTCATGTTCACTGGCACCAGCCATCAGTATTATTCTCCATCTTCACTTACTGCTGGCTGGCACGTCTGAGTTAAAATGCTTGCTCAGTTCTTTGCCTGGGTTGAGTAGATTAGGTAAAAAAATAAATAAATAAACGTTCCGTTTAATGTATACTAGATGCATGATAAATGCATAGAGAGGGCTACGAATGCAAGGATTTCAGAGTCTGTCAGACGATTTTATGTTGGATTTTTTTATCCATGAAAGTGGTACAAGAATCCTACTTGCCCAAATGATTCTTTAAATATAGAGATATGTGCGTTTGCATGTATGTATATATACATATGTATTATATTTAACAAAAACCTACAAAAAGTTAAGACATGAATGTCAATGTTACACTTGTGCATGCATTTCCATTCGTTCTTGGGATTTCAGAGAGGCATTGAATTAAATCCTGATATCTGTTTTGTGTTCTTATTAGCCTGTCATGTGGAGAGCAATATTGACATTTGCCAGACTCCTACGCTGTCAACAAGCTGTGAAAATAAAGGAAATCAAAACAGTGTAATCCTGAATTGTGTGAAGTAAGAAGGAAGATGTCACTCGAAAGCCACCTAAATGATGGGGATTATTGATCCCTTTGACCAGGACTAAAAGGTGAGCCTGAGTTCTACCTTTGGAAAACACAGGGGCTGGTGGTGTCCATAGATCACTGAGGTGTGGCTGTTCTAATTAGAGTGTTCATAAGTGAGTTAGATTACCTGGTGTCTCGCTCTAGCCTTGTTATTAAACTCAAGTATTCACCACAAATGTGAAATCAGGCAAATGAGTGCAGAAGAACAGGAGGAAAACAATGGCAAACCTTTAAAATATCACTAAAACAATATGTAAGAAAAAGAACAATAAATAAAAAACTGAACTACCAGTGGAAGAATAAGGATCTTCAATGTTTACTTGTATTGCAGTTTTTAAACATGGAAAAATGAGAAGAAAAAGTGCAACTCAAATTGCCCTTTTTGTCCTTAAGAAAGTTGCTTTACAGATGACGATTCAGGTTTAATTGAAAATTCTAAAAGTACAGAATTGTTCCAATTGGGTTTGATTCGTTTCAACATTTTAGATTTTGAATGAAATCCCAGATTCCATTAACAATGAGAGAGTCCAGCATTGTGTTTACAGACTGAAGAAAAAATTGCTGTTGTTGTTTTCGTTTTGTTTTAAATAATCTGTCAAAGCTGATCTGCCAACTTCAGTCTTGTTTAGCAGCAACAGTGTAATGCAACAATTCCAGAGTGTTTTTTTTTTTTTTTTTTACTTAATTCTTTTGTCCATGTTTCTTAATCTATTTCATTTTCTTTTCACCAGGAAGTTGAAAATTCTGCCAGCATTCTTGGCAGTGTCCTCAGTGCCAGTTCAGACCAAACTGAAGAAATTAAAATTCTTCAAAGCAAAATGTCTCTGCTCAGTCAAGAAATATCGCAACAGTTCAATATTGTGAGATCTCTTTACAGCCTACTTTTAATTTTCTGGGCCTTAAAACTCAGTTTCTTGTTATTATCACATCTCCACTGATGGGATTTGGCATTTATTGGTTTTACCATTCAAACTGGTATTGCACGATCAAAAATATTGTTGCAGAATAGCTGCCAGATCCTAGAAGTTAAAATTGTCTTGGAAAAGGTTAAAGGCACTCAATCATTGTAGTTTTATTAGATTTTTTTTTAATATTATTCTTAAACCCTAAACTCAAAATATATTTGGTTGGTTTGTATATAATATATATATTGTCCAATAATATAGTTGGTTTGTGTATGATTCGGGTCATAAGAGGGTAGTAAAATCCCACAGAAGGAGCTGTCTCCGTGTAGAACCATAAAAGTAAAGCCGTTTCTTAGCTTTCTGTTCTGAGATACATTGTTTTCCACACTTTACCTGATAATAGTGTTGTCTAAGCTGTTGTAATGGTAACCTTTTCACGATATTTTAAAATGGGTATTTATTGGTATAATGACAAAAATGACAATAAAAAAGGGACCTACAAGTTCTCTGCACTCGGTTTTTGGCAACTGTTTGACGATGACTGCATAAACAATATGAGAAATACCCATCCATACTAAACTGTACTAGTTTTGTTTGGTCAACCTAACCAAGAAGGAAGTGAGAGGAGACCAAACACACATCAGGATTGAAATACAGTCATGAAACCTAACCCATTACTTTTTATCTGAATATATGGAACTTCTTATAAGGCAAATAATGTCAACGATGGAATATCTGTTCTTAGTTCCAAGTATTGCAGTTACAACTTTCGGACGTTTGCCACACCTTGCTTTGTTGCAAGGCTGCACAAAGATGTCGTTAGAAGCAACTGGCTGTAGCCTTGGAGGAAGAGGGTCCTGCCGAACTTCAATGAGTTTGTTTGTGTGCAGTTTCTCTCCTGGTACTATGGCTTCCTTTTAGGGACCAAAAACATGACAATTAGAATAGTTGCTTCCTCTAAATGGCCCCTTGGTGTTAGTGTGTAAATGTTTCTCAGTATGTAACGGTCTCCTGCCCAATGACTCCTGGAGAAAGGACGTAGGAAATAAACGCAGTTAACATGTATTCCTTTTTCATGTCTACATGAATCTCATCATGCCTATACTGATCTTCACGTAGCGTTAAACATCCCTGCTGAGTTGTTCATTTGATGTATTATTACCTCTCACGAACACATGCCCTCTTTTACCCGGAGGATTCACATCTACTTCAGCACATATGCATGCACGCCCCCCGTCCCCACCCCCTTACTAACACACTCACTGACACATTACACATGCACATTCACGCATGCTCCCAACCCACTTGCCCGCAACAACCTCAAGGGAGACATAAGAAATAAATTCAACACTTCCGCTAACCCAAGAAGCGCCTTAAGGACAAAGAGAAATTTAATCTTGGATAAGCCTCCCGATAGAATCTCAGTATTAGCCCACTGCTGCTGGTTCACAGCTATCCCATCAACCCTTACCTCCCACACCTTGGCCCAATTCCCTCATATCTTTCCTCCACCACGTTGCTTGTTTCTTTTTCTTTTATTTCTCCCCAATTTCGGCTCACATCTTCTTCTCCCTTCCCTCTTCTTTCCCCAATCATCAGTACTATTCTGTTCTGCCACCTTGTTCTATACATTCATATATCCCATTTCTCCTCATGCCCCAGCCAAGTCGCATCCATCCATTGAGCCCTTCGTCTCTTCGTCTTCTCCCAATTGCGCTACACATTGCGTTGTCTCCATACTTCTTTTTCAGGGTGATTTAATACCGTTGGTATTAAACGCTGCCACGACCTCCTCAGCATACTTAAGCAAGCATGGATCCTTGTACGGCTGTTTGAGTGCTTAATATTTTCTGCACGCTGCTGACTTAAGCCCCTTAAGTGCCTCGGCAACACTTATTCCACGGTGGCACCAATGAGGCCCATGAAAAATTTGATTTTGATGAGAAAGAGAGGCCAAAGGTAAAGAGAGAAAGGGGGGTATTGGGGATACGATTTGCCATTGCTTCCTTCGTTTTCACACACTGCGTCAAAAAACAAATACACCCAACAGGATGGCTGTCCACACAGGGGTTTTTGCAGCCATACAAATACACACACACGTGCATAATTATTTGGAATGTGTTTTCTTTCTGACTGTAATTGCGTCCTTTCTCGCTTTATAAAGGACTCTGTGATGACCCAAGTTTGGTAAAAGCTGTTGATAAATGACTTTATTTGACTTGATAACAGGAAACAGAGTGTTTCACACTGAACTGGAGACAATGTGTGTAAAAACATCTCGCAGCAAATTACACCAGATAGTTTATGATTCTCTGATTAAAGGCAAGCAGAGATGCCATTATAAAAGCAAAACCGTGTTGCTGTTCTCGGTTTACAGGATAATGAAAGTCAGAGACAAAGAGGGCTGGTGTAGTTAGAACCCAGTATTGGCTTTGTATTGCCAGCTTTATGGTCAATAGAAGTAATGATGGTACAAGTGGGCGTCAGCTTGAACAAAGAAATTACATTATGCTTGATGTTCTAGTTCAAAATGTGCTGATGGACTGATTAAACCTTTAATAAATCCTGGTTTCTAACAATAAAAGTTCAGAGCAGACTCCTTTCAACAAGCATGTTAACATCAGCACAACTAATCTAACAAAATTACTAAATATAATTAAACTGCCATGCGACGACGTTGACACCACTTGAACTTTTCATATCTTGTAGCATAAAGACCACAAACATGAATATACATAGTATGGACTTTTGGTGTCACGCCTTAACTACCCTATAATTACAATGTGAGATTATAGCAATCCCTGTTTATTGGATAATTGTAAATAAAAACAACTTCAAGCATCTCAGTTTACATCCAGCTGTTCTATGATTCCCAAAAGAGTTTTGTTGGAGAGGAATAAGTAACAAACAGCCTTATGCAGACCACAGAACAATGTGCAGGAAAACTGGGGCTAAACAAAAGAGAATAGCAGAAGTTCAACTTCCAAAAAGACAACATATCGTCATAGCTACTATAAAACTGTTAAGATTTATACATTTTTATGTGTTATGATACCGTATACCTGAATCCAATTGAGGGTCAGTGGTAAGGCTTAAAATTGATGTAGTCTCACTGAACCGGAAGTTTTAAAGCAACACTAAATAACTTTTTAACCCTCATAAAACATTTTCATAATTTTTGTGATCATATGTTGACTTACAGCTTGTTTAATAACGCCTCTGTCATGGCCTGATGGGGTCCGTATTGCTTTAACCGGCGCTAAGCAACTTTGAGGAGGGTGGTAGGAACCCTACTGCACAAAACAACTACAAATGTGCTGACTGCTTTACGTCATACCTCACTTCCCCCGTTTCTTATCTTCAACCTCATCATATAACATTGTTTCACCACAATCAGATTCATCACCTCATCGCTGTTCATCCATCACACAGTAACTGGAAACAGAAATGTACTTCAATCAGACTGCAGGCGACTAGTAGCTAGTCCTCATGGGAAACGCAGTCTTCCTTCAGGCAAACCGCTAATGGTTATGTTCACAGTGGCCGCCAAACTCGACCAAAACTGAAACTTCTGTAGTTTCGCTCTACAGATATGCAAAGCTGGTGGATGCATCTGTAATTCATACTAAATCTTACATGTTTCTCCTCGTGTCTGTTTGGCACAACTTTTCCAGGTAAAGTAAAATACATAATGTAAGCTTACTTCAACAGATGAAATTATTTTAATTGGTGCTTTAAACACAAAAAATGCAAACATACAGTCCCATTGGACATTCCCACAGCCATAAAAACGTTCATTGAACATAAAGAGGCATTTTGTTTGGCTCTGTATTCATGCATTATTGGGCAGAACGCTGCAAAATAGGCAAACATTCAAACAAATGTGCACCCTGCTTTAACCAACACTGGACAGTCCAGCACATTCATGTGCACACACACTCCGCCACTGTTGTTCGACCTGAAAGACCCCCATTGTCAATGGACTCATCCCCACATGCACATCTGTAACCTTCACAAACTTGAATTTTAAAATATGCAGACACTGATCCAACCCTGACAACAGCACTTTTTGTAAATGTGGGTGGGGGTGGGGGGAAAGCCAGGCTTATATAAACAAGCGGAGGACAGTAAAGGGACAGATGGATGTGATCGGCGACGTTCATACTTTGTGATTTTAACAGGCTTTGTAGATTACGGGTATGAGGAGAAACAAAACAAGGACGCACTTCTGGGAACTAACAAGCTGCTTCAAAATGGAAGATTGAAGGAGCAGGACTAAGAGGAGGACGCAAGGACAGATAAACTAAAGACGAATTGAGGGATCAGTTTGAACACGTGAGCGCATTTAGTTTCCATCTGTGCTGCACCAGGCCCTTGGACTGGCAATACACGAGCTGCTGGTTGCACACCAACTGAGATTCACTTTCCCAGCGACAGCCAGTTGAGCGACGAAGTAAGCACAGTGGAGAAGACTTCTGATGAGCCACGAGGTGTCAGGGCCATCGCCGCCAGAGCTCATTGTGTTTACAGCGGGACACAGACAGAGGGCGAGACGTGTGTGTGTGTGTGTGTGTGTGTGTGTAGTTATATTAAAAAATGACACCCGCACTTTATTCCACCAGATAGTGCTCAACGAGGTGTGCGGTGCTGCTTGTCACGCTTTGTTTTACTCGCTCAAGGACACACTCACGAACACACACCTCATCAGGAGGATCGCACCAGGTTCTGATAATCAGCGGTGCGCTGCCTCGACCTTAAACGCAGCATCTTTCAGATCAGCGCCTGTGAGTAAGTGTGTGTGTGTGTGTGTGTGTAGATTCCAGCAAGGGGCTCTGACTACAGCCAGCGCAGCAGCCTGAATAGGTAGTGTTAGACAGGTCATTGCTGCATGATCATAGAGTCTGATAACGTATGATTATTGTTAGACATCTAAATTACCATGAAAAATGACTCTCCATTCATGCAGCAGTGTGTACAGGACATTGTATTGACAAGATGAATTTTCTTATATTGGAAGGGGGAACAGAGAAGTATAATATCGGAAACTAAAGCAGTTTGCTGAGCCGTTGGCAAGTTAGCCAAGAACTTTGACTCCCAATCTTTACGGAGCAACATTTGACTTGAGGGATGCTATTTAACTATTCGATTTCTCCAGATGAGTTTTAGTCAGAGCGTCTAAGTCTTTTCATACTTCTGGTTTACTTTTGGTCTATAACAGAGAAACATTGACTTCTGATACCTGATTTTCAGGGAAAGATGTGCAGAAAAGCTGTTTTTTTTTTATTCACCTGAACACCTGTGTGTGTTGCTCACACCATCAGAGATAAAGTGAACTTGCTTTGGAAGACAGTTTATTTTTGCTACATTTAACTGAATGCAAAATCTGGATGTTTTCTTGCACTCAGAACATTGTGGTCTGATCTAGATATATAAACATCATCTGTGCTACAGATTTTTTAATAAGGTTCTTGCTTATTCACCTGGATGCATAGGTGTAACTGTTAAGACGGACAACTGTATTCCTCAACACTGCCGTTTGAAGATCCAACGCACCAAGAGAAAACCTATTGCTGTCTCTGGATTGCTGTCTGGGATCTTTAAATTAGCTCTATATGAATTTCCAGCGGTCTATATTATTACTTGTTATAGACTAGCACTATTTGCTGTAGCCTGCAAAGACACTGCTGCTACTCATCTTTTGGTGGATTATTAACTAGAACCTTAGAAATAAACTCTGTGGTTCCCCAGAGCTCTGCTTTATGCTCCACATGAGCCTCTAAATGTAAGTTCGTCTTGTGTGTTCCTTGCTACAAGAACACGTTTTATTGCTCGTGCTCTGATAGAGGGTTCTTTCTTTAAGAGTTCTTTTCTTTAAGTGTTCCCAAACAACTCTGGTCTGATGTACAAGCTGAGCTGCCTCGCACGTGTCCGCAGCATTGCAGTGGAGAACAAATCCAAATGCATTAGTGCATGAGTGAGTGTGTGTTCAGGCTGGTTCCTCTATAGCAGTTCAGGCAGGGTTACAGAAGAGCCATTGATCATATCTGCACAGCCACTCACACTTGCAGGCTAAGACATACACACAGCACACATCTTCAGCTTCAATACACAATGAAGCCTGTCCGGACTTCTGGCCTCTGCCGCCTCCTCTCTGGTTCTTTCACGCTGACTGTGCACAGCCTGGTCCTGCTGCTGCTCTTCCTCACTCGTAAGTTCATGCATACACATGTTCACAGTTGTGTAGTAAATTAGATCTGCTGCATTGCGTTCAGGCTCATAAAGCCCTCATCTTAAGGGAAAGCAGCTTTTTTGAACCCCCGACCCAGCCTGCCTTTTTCAACTTAAATAATTAGTTTTAAAGGTTAAGTTATATGTTTGCAATGTGCTTTTCCACTTTTTTTATGATAGCGTTTTTTTAAATTTTTCTGTACGGTTAACCAGCATGAACCAGATTTTGCATCACCTTCTTTTTGAGATTGTGTTTCACTTAAATAAGGAATAAAGTAAGTTCAATAAAATAAATAAAATAAGTCAAACATTTTACAACCTATATGTGAGAAATAGAAATTTAGGACAAAAGCTTTTAGTTATATTATTTGCTGCATTTTTATGTGAACAAAATAGATGGACTTATGCTTTACACCCAACTGATGTGAAACTTTACAGAGATTCAGAAGAAAGCAGATTAGTTGGCCATATTTTTCCTTGCTGAAAGTTGAGCTACTAAATTAGCAAAAAGCTACTTAAAAAAAGTATATAAACTATATATATATATATATATATATATATAGTTTATATATATATATATATATATATATATATATATATATATATATATATATATATATATATATATATATATATATATATATATATATATATATATATATATATATATATATATATATATATATATATATATATATAATTTATTTTTTT
>JAVLVB010000513.1:2589750-2617341 GCA_032876305.1 Orestias chungarensis | reverse complement strand
GGGTGTTTGGACGGGATGACAATGAATGGGATAGTAAGAAGTAGGAAAGGGGATTTTGTCTTGGGAGTCTACGTGGTTTTATAATAATTATAATGCCTGTAGGGCATTTTCTTTTGGTTTCCATTTGTGCATGTCTAGAGAAACTTAACATTTGTAAAAATTATTCACGGTATCAAAATTCATCACTTTTATGAATATTGGCAATACTGTGCCATTTAATTAATTTATTCTTATTGGTGTTATGACTAAGCTCCTTTGGTTTCCTTTGTATAATAGTCTTGTAAATGTCCTTAAAGCTGCTGATCCTGTGGTACAGGGTGGTGGTTTGGTGGCTTTTGTGTCAGGAGTGTGACAGACGTGGGCCGTAAAATGCTGCATAGTGGACAAGGCTAACCAGCTCTGTCCAGAGAGAAAACGAAGGGAGACAAAAAGACAGCTGAGCAGGCGATGGAACAGAGCAATGGCACATGCACGGAAGGAGGTGATTGCAATATGCCAAAGGGCAGATAAGACATAAAGACATGAAGGTCAAATTGAAAGATGTGTGGAAATGAGGTGTTGAGGTGCCAGACATTAAGGGTATGTGATGACAATGAAATAACAAATAACAAAGCAGAACTAAATGTTAATTTGTTCCTGAGCCGAACTAGATTTAAAAATATAAGTAGAATATACGGGTTTGCACAAATTGTCTCCAGATATGCACAGGAGTGTTTTATGTATTGGCTCATGGGACTAAACATTTATGCATGCCAAACTTTAACATCTTTGCCAACATTTAAAAGAAAGTTTGTATGTTTTCGCCTCAACTGCATCAATTTTCTATTTTGTGTTGGTCTGTCTATTGAACTTTTGATAAAATACATTTAAAAAATAGTTTGTACAGTGGAGAATTTCAAGCAGACTGAATAATTTTGCAAAGAAAAGTCTGAGTTTCACGATAGTCCAAATAATCATGTAAAGATAATCAGAAGGAGGATAAACTTGCAAAACTCCAATTCTCCTTTACTCATTTGTTTTGTTCACTTGCCCCATTTAGTCGTTTGCCCGTCCAACATCCCCCCATCCCCCATCATTGCCTTACCTTCTTTTTTCTGCTAGAAACGAAGCACGATTATCCCGCAGTCTTGAGCTGCAGAACAAATCAGTTTAGCGAAGGAAACTGCGCAGATAGAAGTAGCAGAGAACAGAAAGAGAAACAGGAAAAGATTCCCACCGAGTCACGAAATGGGGCAGAATGGAAAGAGATTGCAGGAGAAATGAAAGCATGTTGCAGCCTGAAAGGAAGCAATTTAAGGGGCAGGAAAAACTGTATCAGAAAAGGAACCAGGGACAGGGAGATGGCATCTCATAAAAGAGAAGGGGTTGCAACACTTCTTCTGAGACCGAGCAAAGAAAAGAAGGAAAGGAGACGTTCAGGACAACTTTAATGAGGAAGATCCATGATGAGCGATGCAATAAAAGAAAGGGAGTGAGGAGGAAAGATGACAGGAAGAGAAGAAGATAAAGGCAGGAGAAATCAGGGATTAGATCAGGCAGCAGGAGAGGCTGTGTTTTAAAATAACAACAAGACAGATGTGACGATGATAGTAGAGAGAAAAGTAGCAAAGGAGGGAATGGGAAGAAATACACTTACAGAGAGGGATGAGAGTGGGAGAGTAAAACAGGACAGGGGAAGCCGACTAAACCAAGGTACTGAGAAACACGACAGCAAGATTTCCAAAAGGATTATGTTTTATTTATAAAGGGAGAATTTCTTCCATTGCATTTTATTCATTATTTCTTATGATTGACAGAGTGTTTTTTCCCAGAGAAAGATGAAGCAATAATTTTAGACCGGGAAGAAAAAAGAGGGCGAGGTCTAAAGAGGGAGTTATGGGAGAGAAGAACCACAAAGTCAGCTGTCTCGTGGAGTCAGTACACCGCAAAAGTCTGTGATTAACCTAGAGCAAGTGTTTCTACTCTCTCACACACACACACACACACACACACACACACACACACACACACACGTAAACACATCATTTGCATAGATACTGTGGAAACAGGCTTGCATCGCAGACTCCAGGGATAGTGGAGAAAAAAAATGCACATCCAGATGGGAAGAGCTGGAGTGGTTGCCAGCGGACCTCATACGAGGGGAATCCATGAGCTCCTGTTATTGTTTTAATTAAAGCGGCAACAACACGAGGGGTTAGGCACTGTACTGCTCTCCCTGCTTCTGCATTGATTTCCTTGTAAGTTCGAGGCCGGCACGCACGAAGAAAGCACAGGCTCCTGGCCCACCTCCAATTGAAAGATAATGACAGATAATGAATGGGGTGACGGTGACTCCAGCTGATTCAAGGATACAGGGAAGCTTGTTTGGGGCAAATGGAGACAGTTCATCTCCTATCCTGCTTGTCTGTTCTGTTCAGTCTTCACCGCGCTCCACCCTTAGAGACGTGGACAGGAAACTATAGGTGCACACCAACATGCTTACCCCGAATCAGAGGGATAGAATTTACTGTGAGCAAGGGTAAACCAGCAGTCCACCTGCCCCCTCCCTTTAACTCGATAAAGCCCCTCAAAGCTCTCCTCTCTCTTTCTTTGTCTATAAGTCAGCCTCAAGCAGGACCATTAAGTTGGAACCCTGCACAGCCTTGTCCTTCCAAATAGCGTGCTTATTATTCAATTATTTGTTCATGCATTTTAAAAATGAGGACCTTGTTCAAATGTCTATTGACCTCATAAATAAATGGTTCTTTTCTCCCAGGCTTCTGACTGTGGGGCAGAAGGCCAACTACTGTGGAATATTGCCCTCGCTTGGCTGTAAAGAGAATTGCCTCCTTTTGTTGCCCCTCTGGTTTTTACTGGGAACTGTAAATTAACCGAAGCAAAGTGACATATCTTGCCGCTTCAAAGCCAATGTGCAATGTAGTTAAGTGAGATATTTAGCTAGAGAATGGAGAATGTTCTGGTGTTTACTTGTCTTTTTTCTTGTTTTTACTGGATTTAGCTCTGGGTTTATCTTCTGGGTTTTTATCTTCCTGGGGGGGTTTTCTGCCCCCCATTTGCCTTTTTTTGTTTTTTTTGCAAAAAACATACAAAACAAAAAACAACTTTCCCCCAGTGTTTGGTAGCTGCTGCCTTACCTAACAATGAAGATTTTACTTTTTTGTCGTTGTGCAGTAATGACATTTCACTGTTGCTGTATCACAGAAAATACCACTAAAATACCTTGAAGGTCGCGGTCATCACGTGACAAAATGGTAAGAGGTTCACAGTGCCCTGAATACCTTTTACATGGAGCTCTTTTTATAAGTGGATCATCGTTGTCATGCAGTACCACAACACTGATGGCTTGAGGCATTCTCCTTTTATACGAGGCTGCGCTTGCGGAGTGTTTTATAACGGTCACACATTTTAATGGGGCTGAGATTAATACCTCTGTCACAGAGGTTGATTTGCCCATCCACCCCCTGCCTCGCCATCTCCCAAGATTGTGTGCCACTCTGCAGATCAGAGGCGCAGGCACACGGCCTTCATGTGAATGGAAGCCTATAAAACCTACAGTCAAACTAAAGTGCCATACCCAGCTGGGTTATGAGCAGAAGTGGAGGAATGCGTCAGCTCTCATATATTTGGTCCAGCCCTCGCCAGCTGCTTTATTATATCCAAAACCCTCGCTTCCTAACTCCCTGCTAGATTTCTGTGGTTGCAGCCTGCATCTTCTCCCTCCACCGTCAGCCAGCAGGTGTTTCTGGGTGGCATCTCTCAGCAGGCGGCCACGGAAATCAGTCAACCCGATTGAAACAGCCGTAAATGCTTGTTAATATTTTAGTTTCCTTTGTGACTTTTCTTTGAGCTGTGCTGCTATGCCACTGTGGCTAATTTCCTTTGAAGGGGAGACAGCTGTCAAGAGAAATGGGAGCAAAGTACAAATGGACACCTAATTAGTTTTCCTAGCATCATTTCACATGCGAACCTTTAACCACTTCTTTTTCCCATCTCTCTCTCTCTCTCCTGTTTGAAATTTCTCTTTTCTGTTGCTTCTGATCGGATACTGGTCTGCTATTGGCTTTTTGTTGGGATGCATGGCAGTACCACATTACATTTGCGCTGTTTAAAACAATGGATGCACGGCCCGGCCCAGTTGCTACGGCGATGAGTAATAACTTCCATTAGGAAAATAATTGGGATGGAAGTGGCAGGCCTTGATGGCCCTTGATAAGAATCACAATATTGATGCAGAGAATGGGAGCAATAATGACTTCAATTAGTGGTAATTGTTAAGTTTTTTTTTCTCCTGTTCCACAGAGTATTAGAATCTCCTTTGTCTTTATTCCCACCTGGTTTTATTTTTGTCTGTCCTCGGTTCTGTACATCTGGCAGGACTCAGTGTTTCACCCTTCCAACGTGATGAATATGAAAGCTTTAAGTATTTAATTAAAATAGATTAAAATCAAGAAGAGGATTGGATTTGGATTAAGTTGGGGAGATTAAACGATGTTAAAGTAGCTTAATTGAAATATGCCACCCTCTCCATTTTGGTCATCCCCAACTATTGTATATGCACCCACGTACAAACACGCCGGTTTGCAGATGCTGGCATTTATTTTGTCCCAAAGCAGTCACGTGAGCACGTCCTGTCATGGCAGCCGCCATCTGTTCTGTCTCCCAGTATTTCCCGCTTTCAAAAGGTGTTTCACAGAGTTTAAAGACAATGCTGCTCTCTGCAGTGATATGAATGTGTGCATACAGTCTCATTGCCCGTTTCATCATTGCACCTTGATAGCGATGTTGTTCTTTCCCTAAATCTTCCCCACGGCCAGAACTTTGCAGGGGCAGATGCGGAAGGCAAATACGGATGCAAATGACTAGTTTGTGAAAACCAGTGAGCTGATCCTCTTCTGAAGTTAACCCCCGGCTCAAAACTACGTGATTAATTGCTCGTCAAATAATTCATGTTCAGACGACAGCCCACGGTGTCCCGTTCAGTGCAGCAGGAGGGAGGACACTCTGCTAAGTTTTCTCAGCAAACATGGACCATGCAAAGAATAACCAATGTCTTTGTAACTGACTTTTAGGAACATCAAAGATGTTCCCTGTGGTTTTCTCACCTTACATTGTTTAAAGATGTTAGTTAGCAATCAGTTTTAATTAACAGATTGTTCAAGGAGGTATCAGAGAGTGTTAATTTTTCGCGGTGTGAATTCTACCTCAGTTCTCATTTGCAGGTGAGCAGTTATGAGAAGCTAGTGTTTGTAAAGGTCTCTGAATGTCTGAGTAAGCCATTCGCAAATGCCAAGGCTGGTGCATCATCCTGCCACTCTAATAGGAACCATTAGATTTGAATAATGGGATGTAATCAGTTGGGTTTAGCATGCACCTGGATGATGAATTGCATTATGAATGCGTAACAGCGCATCAGAGCTCTCCACTTCAGGCTCACACAATGAGAACGCAATATTAAATTAGACACCGACGGTTTCAGGGCTCAAATACATCCAGTTAATCACACTTGGTGCAGTTTAGATGCGGCAATGTCAGTCCCAAGACCGGAAGTAGAACCATGGGGGTTGGGAATCACATTGTCGAAATGATTTGTTAAGATTCGAGTTCCATTACTGAAATGAAAAAAAGCTTGCCTCAACAACCAGTTCACAGATAAAGAAAGTTGTAAAGTGCTTACATCACATCTTCAAATACCCAAAATTTTTAACTGCAGTGTTTTTATCCATATGGAAAAAAAGTCACGTTACAAACTCGCAGGTTACACAGTTGTTCATACTCATAACATTTTATGTAAAAGAAATGTCCTTCTGGGGTTCATATATTATTTAACATCCATCTAGCCCATGTGTTTGAGCCACTCTTTATTAGGCTGGATGAGAATCCTTAGTTAATTTGGTATCTCTCTTATTTATCATGCTCAGTTAGCAAGCTGATCACAGAGGGATTCAAGAAATCCCCACTTAGATATCGGCAGCAAAGCTTGACATCCTCATCATAACAACCATGACATGCGATCAACATGTCATCCTGTTATTTGGAAGTGATGCGGGAGTAAGTATTTCCTGTCCTGCTATCACAACTGTACACTTGTAGCGTTTTATTAATAAAACGATAAATACATTTTCTAATTTAGTGAATGGGTCTGGAAATGTGGGATACAACCTCATGCCTGCTGGGATTCTCAATAGGTACTTCAGGAGGGAAATTAAAGAGTGTACTGTCCTGCCATCACTGAAGTAAATCTGAGTTTGCCAAAAGCCAAAGGAAGTTAACTAGAATTCACTTTGGTCAGAAAAAACTATTCGATAACATCTCTTTAGGTGAGAATATAATGAAGATATGAAAGAAGAACATTATGCTTTGTATGGTCGACATTCTGTGATATTGTGGGCCTATTTTTCTTCTAAGGGCCCGTGGAAACTTTGTTAGAGTGCAAATTAGCTACATGAACATTTTTAAATACTGAGAAAATGTGTAAATCTGGTGGACTATACCGGTAAACTGAAAACAAATCTACACAGGTTCCATCAACAAGATATTGAAAAGCGACAGAGAAATACAACATTTGCACCAAATCAACTTTCTTCTTCTCTTTTCTTCTTTGAGGACATGTGCAAAGATGAATGGTCCTTCCTTTCCATATGCTCTGATGTATTAAAATGTTACAGGAGATGATTTTACAGCAGATCCAACAAAAACTGTGGCAATAGTGATTTCCTTACAAGCAATTATATCTTAGAACTTTGTCTTTTCTCTTATTGAATAATATCCACACAAATTGATTTTATTATTATTATATTTTTTAGAGGTTATGATGCTGCAATAGAATATGTATTTAATACACCTTTGCAAGTGGTGCAAACAAATGTAGGTAGCACAGAATAGTTGTAACCTTGAATGTATTAACTCTGTTAGACTAGCCAGAGGCAAAATACCCACTTGTACATGAGTTGCTGGTAACGGATGAATTGCGATGATTATTATCCTTCTTATTATAATTATAGTGTTTTTCCTCATAAAAAGCTAATTTGATATTTTTAATCCTTCTCTGTCTTTAGTGTCTGTCGTTTAATTTCTCTGTTCTCTGCTTTCCTACTTTATTCTACTTTTTTGGGGTTTTGTTGTGTCTTTATGATGAATGGGACATAAATGAGCGATGTGTTTAGTACCTTATTTTTGATAGAATATATCTCGAGAGAGTTGGGAAGTGATCCGTCATTGTTTTCCCTTCTGCATCTGTTCCCTAAGCTCTGCTCTCTGTGTTTTTGCTCTCCATCATGGAGTCTTTGCATTACTTTATGAGCATCCATCTTTCTCTCCCACAGCCCGTTGCCAAGCAGTGGAAGCAGAGAACGTGACAGTCCAGGAGGGAGGCACCGCCCAGATCTCCTGCCGCCTGCAGAACTATGATGGCTCAATTGTGGTCATCCAGAATCCTCGCCGGCAGACCCTCTTCTTCAACGGCACGCGAGGTTTGTAGATTCACATCTGTCTGCGTGGATGCATTTGCCGTCTCTGACGTTTCGAGAAAGTCTTTTATGGAGGCCGTGGTGCTTCCAAACGAAACCTTAACATTTTCAATCATGCATCCATATGCATCTTATTTTGCCTTAAAAATGTTTTGGATTAAATGCTGAGATGATCACCAAGTTTACTCCATATGGTTTAAAAAATGTTGTTTGAAGCTTTCTGCATAATCCAGGGTTAACCCTATTAATGGGATAATGGTTTAGTTCCCATTAAAGCACAACCTTGCAATTCGGTTTTTTTATTAAATGAGTCTTGATGGTAAATTATTATTGGAAGCAATATTATAATCAAGACACATTTAATTTATTTCCTTGGTGTAGGCAAATATTAGATGTTCTTATTTGCTAATTAAGTGCAAGGGCAAGTTGCTACCTTCACCAGATTCTGTGTAAGTGCTGGTGGAAAACCTTTAAACTGAAGAATAGTGATCAAGGATTGTAAACGAAATTAGTGTGAATTTAGTGTGTGTGTCTGCTTTAATGGAGCTGATATGTTGGTCCTTTTTGTTGCATAGGCGAATGTATTCATGTTCCTCATAATCTGTGATGTGTCCGACAATTTAAAAAAAAGACTTGTTTTTTTGTAGCTTGTGGGCAAATTTGGATAATCTAATTTCTACAGTACCTCTCAGAAGTCCACACACCTCTGGACCTTCTTCCAATTCATCATGCTACATCCGCAAACTTTAATGTATGGTATCAGGACTTATCTCAATAGACCAACACAGATGGATAAGACATATGCCTATTAAAATGTATTACCAAAAAAAATGTTTAAAGTGAAAACTTTCACTCATTACCACCCTTAGAGTCTCACTAATATCTTCAAAACAAAAGCTTTTGCATCACAAAGCAGCATAAATGTTGCACATTTGATTGGCAGCAAATGTGTTTTATTTTGATTTTGGTACAGCTCACCAAACTAAGCTGTACCTTGTCACTCAGCAAAGGTAGGAAGGGTTTGTATACAACCTTCTTTAATTTATGCATGTAATTTATTTTTTCTTCTCAATATAAATCATAAAAACCAAAGCTTGCTGAATTTTTGTTTATACCTGGTTGGTAGAGACACTGAATCTCTTTTGTAAAAGCACCTGTTAGCCTTGCAGTTCAGTAGTCTCCAAACTCCTCTGTGCTGTTAAATGATAAACTCAAACACAAATGCTGTTCTTTTTTTTTTCCTCTCAAATAATCAAGTTTTTTTTTTTTCATATCTTCCTTTACCCACTAAAGCTATCGGATGATTCTGAGTTTTAGACAGATTGTTTTGCTCATTTTTTTGTGTGACAGGTACTAATTTTCCATGCTTATTTTAGTAAAAGTGGAAAAAACGACTTTGTTCTGTTGCTGAGCTACCTGATCTCACCCTGGTGTATCACACATTATGGTTTTCATTCTTAATCTGACAAAGTTTACTCTGGACATAATGTCCTGACTGCCAGTCAAGCATAAGTAAATTTAGTTTGATTTAAATAGAAAATTGCAAACAGACATTCACTAAATTCCCTGAATGCTAATACATTTTTATTTTTTATTTTTATTTTTTGTGTGGCTCATAGCTCAGTATCTCAAAAGCTCAGTATCTTTTTACACGACTTTGTGTGTTTTGTGATCTTTGAGGTAATGTATTATAAAGTGTACATCGTTTTTGGACGTCAGCATAAAGCAGTTAGTAGAACTCTTTCTGCAATGCCAGCCCTGCCTAATCTGAGACAGAGAAGGTTGAAGGACAGGTTTTCTTTCAGATGGGACAGAAGTTATACTTGTATATTCTTTACATGCGGCGTTTAAACCTGTTTGAATCAGGTCTTTAGAGAAGTAGTGACTGTAAAGCTTTCATACAGAGTTACCAGACTCACACAGTTAAATGGTTGCCTTGAGCAAGTGATAGTGAAGCACTAACAGCTATTAAAATTGATCCAACATCACGCTTGCCTTCTAGATTTTGAGTCGACACAAAATATGCACTCACTCAAGAAATTTAGTTTAAAAAAAATAAGCAAAGCAAAAGTATTGGAGATGTGGTTAGTTCAAATCCTTGTGTCAATTATTCAGCTATAACTGTTATGGCTTCTAATCATTTATTTGACAAAAATATAAAGGGATGGATGAACATAAATGTTAGTTGTGGGTTTTGGTTTTTACTCTCGGATTCCTGAAACAAACTGGTCTTTTAAACATTGTCCATATATTTTAAATACATTTAGATTACGGACATTCAGACATGCTTCACATTAGACAGCATTAGTTCCAAGTCCAGTGTTAATGTGTGTTCAATATGTGGCGTCATTGGGATGTGTTCGTGGTCAAGTTTTAATTGTATAGGTTCTGATGTAGGCGAGGCTTCACATTGTGTAATGCGTGAGTTCATAATTCAGCCCCACTGACCATCAGCATGACGCTACCAATACCATGCTCGACGACTAGATTTGTTGGTGAATTTAAATAGAAAATTACAACCTTTCCTACGTGAAACTGAAGCTAGAACTTCAAAGACTTCAAATTGGAAAGATTGTACAAATTCTGCCTGGTTTTGTGAGCCTCGATTTGAGCCACTGGATTCAGAATGGTGGTGTCAAAAGTTGTCATAAACTACATGAAAACACAGATCCATCCTCAAAACCTTTGTGAGATCCTTTATATCCTGTGACTATTTGATTCTGTCGGGTTAATATGGACCAAATTTCATTAGAAATACATTCAAACCCATGCTAAATATATGCCATGAGAATTAAGGCAATTTGGGAAGTAAAAACTAAGCAGCAGTAGCGGTTTGAATACTGATACTATTGTAAGCCGAAAAATATCCCAAACGTCCAAATTTGCTGTCACTCTAGAGACACCACTGATTTGAGGCTGCCTTAAACTTCCCTTTTTACTAAACACAACTGCAAATTAATATATTTGCTGCCAAATGTAGAATAATAAAAATAGAGTCTTGTTTAGGAAAGCACTTGCATCACTTCAAGGTAATAAGCAGCAGCTGGATAAATAGCCCAAGGTCTGCAGGTGAAATTAAAGTTCAACATTGATTTGATCAAAACATGTTAAATAGAAAATTGTTGCAATGCTTTTACATCAGGTATTTAGTTACGGGCAAAATGTGCTTAAACTGAATTATAACTTTTACTTTCTACGATAATAAAATAACAGTTTATGGAAGATATTTGTTAAATTTAGCATCACGTTTTTTTTTTTCAGTGCCCAAACTAACAAAACAAAAGGTAATGAGTCTTTATTTATGCTTGTGATCATTTGTTAAGGACATTGTTTTGAAAGGTTTTATATTTGAACTATTTTTCAACCTTCTATTCATAAAAAGCTAAGAACAGCAATTATTTTTGATTTAGCAATCACGACTATTCACTTGGAAGCAGTCTTGGAAGAAGTTGCTCTATATTTTCTACAGGAAAATTCTGAATTGGGATGAAATTGCAGACATTCAGTTTTACAAATACATCGCTTTGTTCTGTAATTTTGTCCTCTTCTTTACTTGGCCATCACCTCATGTAGTAAAGTAAGTTGAGGAGTGGAAGTTAGTGCTTTTGTATGACAGTTAAGCTAAATTTCTAACTATTTCCATCAGATCATCACAACTGCACTCTCCATAAAGTATTTAAAATGAACTGCTTGTCTGCCCTCCCAGGAGAAGTTGACTTGCACCCTTCAGACGCAAAGGGAATGAAAGAGAAAATGTGAAACTTTATATGGCATCACGATGAGGCAAAAGGGGAATTGGAAAATTCATTGCTTAAGACTTTGTCTGGCCAAGTAAAAATGGTGTTATTATTGCTGCGGAGTGACCATGAAATGCTCTAAGTCTGAGTTTGGCCACTTTTGCTACAGGTACTGGAATGTTACTTTTTAAAATATGTTCCAGGTTTATCTAAAATTCCCCTAACATCATATGTTAACAGAAAGCACAGATTGTCATCTCTCTGTATGCTTTCAGGTTGAGCAAACCTTTGTGGAGTTGCAGTTTGGTAATGCTACAATACAATGAAGCCTACCGATTCTGCAGACACTATGGTTGTAGTTTAAGTTAGTTGAAATGATGCTGCAGATTTTAGAGAATATGTAATATTTATATTGCTGAAGTGCTTTAAACTTTATCATACAAACACAAACTGTAATCTGTTATACTGGGATAATCCCACAGAAAGTAGTATGTTAAGGTGCCACTTCCTATATTTCATCTTCATCCACTGGATCAAACAGAGCTCTGTACGATTTCTAACTCTTGACACATTGTTTTCTGACCTGAACCTCTCCTGAGATTTATGCTGGACATGTCTTGAGTGTCCCTTTTGGTCCTCGTGATGCAGTTGGTTCACAGATATTCTCAAATGAAACTCTCAGGCTTTCTAACAATTCAACAATTATACATCACTTTGTCTCTCACATAAAATCCTAGTAGACAACTTGAGAGTTTGTGGCTGAAACATGACAAAATTAAGAAAGAAGTTACTCTAAATAGCTCACGCACTAATTTGGCTTCTGGTAGCAAACAGAAAGCCCCACTAGGGGACAGTTTTTAAGTACATAAATTACACCTTTTGGTCTTTCACTTCCTTGTATTCATGGCGATTGTCCGTCTGCCAACCAGACCACAAGCCAGGGTTTCACTCTATTCATTCCCATTAGCTATAAACTCCCCAAATAAGTCCACTGCAGATGGAAAAAGAAAACTGGGCGGCATGTTGTGTAAACAAGAAACTAGTCGGAGTTGTGTTTTGTGAGAATGTGGTGACAGTTAACT
The DNA here is from genome assembly GCA_032876305.1 of Orestias chungarensis. Taxonomy (NCBI): domain Eukaryota; kingdom Metazoa; phylum Chordata; class Actinopteri; order Cyprinodontiformes; family Cyprinodontidae; genus Orestias; species Orestias chungarensis. The sequence continues at coordinate 2,605,056 of JAVLVB010000513.1, read as the reverse complement.
TCAGCAGAGGCCAACTAACCAAATGGAGCCTTTCTCCTCCTCAGTGGTCTATGTCTCTATTTCTCTTCTTCTTGCCAGCCCTCATCAGCATGCAAATGAGACAGGACAATAAAGGTGAACTTGGACTAGAACAGCGGTCTGACATTTAGTTGCCATTTTGTGCAGAGTGGAGGAAAAAGACTTTCTTGTCTGCTGGGAACAGCTCTAACAATCCCCAGTCGCTATTCAGGAGAGAGAAAAAAGATTTGGGTGAGGTGGAGAGATTATTGTGGTGTAGAATCAGGAGGAGTGGACTAACTTCTTGCTTCCAACCCAGTGTATTGTACTCTATATTGTACCATGTAATATTTTGCTACACCCGTTGCAATTTGTACTTATGTTAGTTTATTTTTATTATCATCAGTATTATTTTCAGTTTGCTGTCCTCTCTTCTTCACTCCTTCTAGAAAAACAACAAAACCAATCTCCGGCTCTCTCTATCTGATATTGCGATCTGTGATGTGAGGTGGCCGAGTGCTACATAAGGGAGGTGTTCGGTGTTTTTTTAGGGTTTTTTTATCTCGCTAAGCCAAACACAAAAGAAACAAAATGAGAGCAGTTCACAGTCAGCTTAATACAAACGGAGCCTTGGAGCTACTTATGTGAATCTGTGGTCACCGAGTTACTGTCATCCACAGACAGCTATTGAATTATTGGATGTTACCATTATTTTCCCTCCCATTAACTACACTCCTTTCCTTTCAAAAGGAAAACTGCTACATGCTCACGTTTTCACTTTCATGCTTCTAATGTTCCTCCGGTTTTCTTCATCGTGCACTATGATGTTTTGTAGCTCACTGATTTGAGGTTCAGGGTTGACTGCAATTGTTACATTTTGAAAGCTTGTGTCAAATTACAACTTTGAGTATTCAGGTTCTCTCTGACTGAGTGAAAAGCTCATTTTCTACTCACTATGTTGGCCTAACTAAATGTTTTTTTCTCACTGTATGTGGCATTATTTTTCTCTGCATGGAGCAGGGGAAACAATAGCAATTAAATCATTAAAACAATCTTCTCTGAAATTAGCCCCAGCAAGCTAAAGAGGATGAAGGCATCCGTTCTATTTCATGACACTTCAATCAGTACTTGGGAGAGAATGAGCAGGAAATGAGTGAACCAATACATAGGCTGAGTAGTATCAATCCACATACCAAAGCTGCTCTGGACCTCTAGATACTCACTTTGCAAGCTTGCTCTGAACTTTTTTTCTTTTTTCTTTTCCCCCTCATATGAATCTTTAGATTTAACAGCGCTTTCAATTCCAGGGCAGCAATCATCTGGGATGCTCACAGCCTCCATTTCTTCTGCTGAGCTGTTAATAGGAGTGACATCACAAATTAGATATTAAAAAACTCTATTTGGACTAGTCGATGTATGACAGAACCACCTATTCTCTAAAAAAACCTAACAAACTGCCTGGAGGCCGAGTAATATCTAATTTGAAAGCTGAAAATGTCATGCCACTGAATTACCTGGCTTCTTTTTCTTTTGGGATTTTGTTAATACTTTCCAGACAGTGTATGTAACATGTTATCTGTATCTGCAGAGATATGCACTAAAAAGTATTTAAGTGTGTTAAAATCTCTTGCAACAACACACAAGACTACCATCATGCAGGTGTAAAGGCAGAGTTCCTGCACATTTTAAGCTGCAACCCTGGAACTACAAATTTAGGTGTAAGTGCTGTTCTTTTGTTCAGTGTATGGCGTAGTTCCAATGACCTTTCTTTGTTTTTCTATATTTTTTGGGAAGCTAAAAAATGTAGATGTGTATCACAAAATTCTGCAAAACCCTTGTCTATTATAGCCTGACACTGTTAATGTGACAATATAAGGATTTGGTGGATATACAGCACAAGTATTCAGCCAAGGGAATGCCATGGCATGGCAGCTCAAACCATCACTGATCCACCCCCATGCTTCACTCTGGGCTTGCAACAGTCTGGGTGGTGACACTTCTTTTGGGCTTGTCCACACCATAACTCTTCTGTATGTGGGTAAAGGAGGACATTAAAACCGACATCTGGCATTGGCGCGAGTGACCAAAGGTTTGGCTATAGCAGCCCGGCCGTGTATATTGACCCTGTTTGTTTGGAAATAGGAGAGTTAGGGTGCACATTTACTTCTGCCGTGATTTGTACAGCCATGGTTTTATGTTTTTTAGATACAATCCAGGTTAGCACTCGAACATCCCTTCCAAACAGCTTCCTCTTGCATCCACAGTTAATCCTGTTGGATGTGGTCCGTCCTTCTTGGTGGTATGCTAACGTTACCCTGGATACCGTGGCTCTTGGTACATCACAAAGACTTGCAGTCTTGGTCTCAGATGCACCAGCAAGATGTGCACCAACAATTAGTCCTCTTTTAAACTTTTACCTGCTAATTGGACCTTCAGCCTCTGCTCTTACTGGTACAATGTGCAATTAATGAAGATTTGCCACCAGGCTGGTCCAATTTACCCATGAAACCTCCCAAACTAAAGTGACAGGTGTTTCAGTTTCATTGTCCAACCCCTGTACATAATCTACACACCCTCTTCAAAATGTCAAATTATGTGTTTTTATGGACTTACAAAATGAGTATACAATTATTAGTTTCACAGTTTCTACTTTGTGTCACAGATTACTTCTACAAATGAAATCAAACGTTCAATTGGCGTAAATATAGCAAATAAGTTGTAAAAGCCTATTACCAAATCCATGTCCACAGGTTAAAAAAAACAAACTTTGTTTTAAATTGCAGTATATTCCAACTTAATTAGTGGGAGTTTATTGTTTCCCCTTTCTACCTTACAACAGGTTTTTAAACCTGTCAGATTGATAGGTTTGTTCTCAGTCAGAGTTACTGCTAAATCTGACTGGACCAATCAAAGTTATTGCTGGCACAGGCATTGTTGTGTTGTTTTTGGCTTAGGCCAGAAGTCAGAGTGATGATGCCTGGAAGATCTGAATCACAACCACTGCTTTTTCAGTACATTGAATAATCTTGGAACATGATGGTGCCAGTATAATGTTTCATCTGTAGTGTTTTGGGGATTTGCTGTTTCTTTGCCAAACTTAGCTCTGGTTCAAATTTCATGGATGATTTCAGAGCACACCATTCTGTCCGACACAGTTTTGGCAAGTTTGAATACTTGTTTGGTTAGACCAATGTTTTTCTCTTTTGATTCTGCTTCTTATTTTAAATATGCATTTATTTTCTGTGTATTTATTGAATATATATCTTTAGATTTAAAAAAAAAAATCCTTCTTTTTGGTCTTTGATAAAGTATCTGCGGACTGGAAATTTTAGTTAAACTTTATTTAGGTTAATCAGATTCACTGATTCTTATGACAGGTGAGAACTGAAGAAGATTGACTGCCGAACACGAATTAAAATGTGCTTCAAAAATTAGGCTAAGTGTGTGCCTAATTATGCAATCACATTATTCCAACTTTTTAACTTTTTCATTTTTCCTCTCACAACTGTTTTTATTTCAATGTAATCTTTGTAAGCATTATAGTACCAAATGAAATAATCTAAGAGGAGATGTGGAGAGGTTTTAAAATGTTTGTTTTTTTAATTCAATGTATGCTTTGTAAATGCTGAAGGACAGCATTTTAACAGGGCTTTGTTGTATTTGGAGGAAAGCGCCGTATAAAACGACTTGATAAACCGAAAATGAGCCAGGGGCAAAGAGAAACTTTAAAAGTCCCTCAGAACGGATAAACGTCTTTGCTTTTAAATATTTGAAGAGGTTCTGGGTCCTTGAAGGCAAGGTTTAAAGACACAAGGAATGATTTAAAGATTTTGCACAGAATAACTGTTATAGTTTAAATAAAACCAAACATATAACCAATTGTTTTCAATTGCCCCTCTTTTCACACCGTACCCTCAGTCCCTTTGTTTGCCTACCTCATCTAAAGCCATGTTATTTCTCCTTTGCTTTAACATGTTTCTCTAATTTTTGCCCAACTGCAGCCTTGAAGGACGACCGGTTCCAGATGGTGCTCTTCACGCCACGGCTGGTGCGCATCACCCTCACCAACGTCAGCGTGTCTGACGAGGGAGGCTATTTCTGCCAGCTGTACACAGATTCCACACACCACCAGGTGGCGACGCTGTCCGTTTCCGTCCCTCCGGAAACCCCGACGGTGGAGGTGAAGCAGGAGGCCGTGGAGGGGGGCGAGGCCGAGCTCACCTGCGTGTCGCCTCGCAGCAAGCCTGCCACCACGCTGCGCTGGATGCGAAACAACCGGGAGATACCAGGTAGAAGGACACAGCTCAGATCTGGAGTGATGGATGGGTAAATGATTAGGAGAGATGAACGTGGAAGTTAATGAGATGGTATAAGGCAGGTGAAGTGGAATGGTGGGTTTAGACCACAGACTGAGTGCAGAATAAAGTGGGAATAAAAGGATGGGTGATTGATGGTTTGACAGGGTGGAAGGGAGCTGGTGAACGCGTGTGAATAAATGGATGAAAAATTAGGATTTGAGCTGTGGAGGTGCGAAACTTTTACCCAACCTCGCCTCCATTTTAAACAGTGAAACAAAGAATGTTGTTACACGCAAAACATTGTAATCTAGCAAAACCCTTTGTTACACGGAGCAACTATCGGTGCATCAAGGACCCCCGCCATGCCGTGTTTCAGTTGAAACAGAATACACAGAAAGCAGATCATTAATGTCTGCAAATGTTTTCTCACATTTTTATCATCCCTGGAGTAAATTAAAAGTTATGAAGAGCAGTTCCTGAACAGTTACAAACTTTATGTCAATTTGAAGCATTTAACAAAATATATTCATTTCTAGCATTTGTTTAGTGAAATAGCTGATTAAAACATATTAAATGTTTACTCGCGGTCTGCTGATGAGCCTTGGACTATTTTGCTGGTGTACCACAGTAACCGCCCTCGTAAAGAATCATTTAAAAAAAAACTCTTTTCCATGTATCCACAGGTCTTTCTTTCTTTACTAAAGCTTTCAGCAAGTGAACTGCAGCTCAGTAAACCTCAGATTAAGGGATTGACCCTGGCCACTGAAGGATACTACTCGCAATGTGTTTTGGGTGATTGCCTATCTGTTCTGTAAAGCTTCTTCTAAAGAACCTTTTTGAATCTGCCTGGATGTGTGCAGATAGTACATTCACATGTACAAACACACACACACACACACATATAAATGTATATGGCTGTGTCTCTTTTTTGTTATTGCATCATCAGTAAACACTGAGCCATCACACTACCTTCATTTTGTTCATAAATATTTCAAGTATGCTCTGTTGTTGTTTTCCATGTCACACGTTTTCTGATTTCATTTGTAAAAAAAAAAAAAAAAAAAAAAGCGTAAACCATGTGTAACCTTTAGTCTACTTTGTACTTGTGCAGTGGCGGCTGCTCTTCCACCAGCAGCTATTGAGGGGAAACCATAATTTTTATGTTTAAAAAGAAAATATTATTCATAAGTTCTACCTACAATTGTGTGTGCATGCTAAAGTCCGTTTAAATGATTTACACAAGATTTTCACTAACAGGAGGTGATCAGTAAAGTGCAGCTTGACCAGTAGCTATACAGCCAATTATGGTTGGCCTATTAACTTAGCCAAATTTAACACTAGTTCAACTCTTGCATGCTGTAAATTTAGCCCTAATGCTACTTAAAATGCGTGAAGGGTTTAGATTGCTAAAGCTACATGAAGATAGTTGTTTTTCATAGTGCTACCCCCAGACTTTGTCCTACGTTACGCTATGCTAAATAATACCATTGTGGAAAATTGCAAGGCACTTAACCTTAAGTGTTGGCTTCACTGTAAATTGCTTTGAGTGGTCAGTTTGAATAGAAAAGCTCTATTTAAGTTAATTCAATTTACAATAGCATAAAGAAACTGTGACATTAAATTTGTATTGTTGAACTGTAGTCATTTTCCAACTGTTCATTTGAAGGCTTATGCTAGATCAGCAAAATATGTTGGTTGTCCTAACGTTTAAGCTTCTGACCCACACAAACAGAGGACTCTCAGGTGAACAATTATAATTAATTTATTGAAAAGGTGAGGAGGGGGATCCGGCAACGGGAAGCAGCGGGCAACGGCAATGTACGGCGGGGCAACAGGAACAGCGGGGCAGCGGGAAACAGCAGGAGACTCTCAGCACAAGACGACATGGGAGACCGGAGACTTCTGAGGTTGAGGACAGGGCAGGTGAGCAGATGAATTATGGAGAGAAAGTTCAGTGGCGACCCCCTGGGGACAACCTGGAGAAGAGGCTGAAAATAACTCACTCTGACAGTACCCCCTCCTCAACGACCGCCACCCGGCGGCCTAGAAGATGAGGAAGAGGCCTCAAAATCATCAATAAGGCTGGGGTCCAGTATAAAGGAGCGGCGCACCCAGCTACACACCTCGGGACCGTAGCCCTCCCAATCGAAGAGGTATTGGTGACCTCGTCGATGGGCAGCCACAATCCTCTGGACATCATAAGCCGGGTGCAATCAATGAAACGGGCGGGTGGAGGGGCGTCGGCTGGAGGGCACAAAGTACTGGTTTGTACCGGCTTAATCTGGGAGACATGGAAGGTTGGATGGACTCTAAGAGTTGAAGGCAAAGGAAGACGAAAGGTGGAAGGATTTATTATATACTCGATGGTGTATGGGCTGATGAAGCGAGGTGAGAGCTTGCGGGATACAGATTTGAGGGGGACATGTCGGGACGATAGCCATACTTGCTGACCGGGAGAGCAGTTGGGAGCCGGAATGCGTCTCCGGTCGGCATACCTCTTGTTGAGAGCAAAGGATCGTTGAAGGGCTGCAATGGTGTTTTGATGGTGCAGATGTGGTGATGAACAGAGGTCACCGAGATATCCCTCTCGTCGGCCGGAAACAGTGGTGGCTGGTACCCTAAGGACATCTCAAAGGGGGACAAACCAGTGGCAGCAGAGACGTGAGAATTATGTGCATACTCAATCCGGACATCATAAGCCAGTTGCCCATCAATGATACGGGCAGGTGGAGGGGTGTCGGCTGGAGGGCACAAAGTACAGGTTTGTACCGGGTTAATATGGGAGACATGGAAGGTTGGATGGACTCTAAGAGTTGAAGGCAAACCAAGACGAACGGTGGAAGGATTTATTATAGACTCGATGGTGTATGGGTCAATGAAGCAAGGTGAGAGCTTGCGGGATACAGATTTGAGGGGGATATCTCGGGATGATAGCCATACCTGCTAACACTGGCCTAGCGTTCACAGGCGGACCCTCTCGGGGAGCTTCTCCTTCCTGAGACTTGGACAGTTAGCAATGAAGTGACCAGGGGTTCCACAGTAGAGAAATTATTTGGACTGCATCATCCGTTGCCGTTCCTCCGCTGTTAATCTGGTTTGCCTGGTTTGTTTCGTGGCCAAAAACCACCTTGAATTCGTCCTTAAAGTCCTGGAAGGACAGGCTAAACTCAGGATATCTGTGAAAATGGGATTAAGCCCATTTAAGCGCTGTTCTGGACAACTGACCGATAACAAACGCTATCTTGGCATCATCATTGAGAAAAGAGTGAGGGGAATGGGCAAAAACCAACGAACACTGCATCATAAACCCCTCACAGCCGCCAGCATGAATTATAAAATGTTTCCAAATGTAGTTATTTTTGAAAAGATGCTGTAATAGTTGAACATAGGGTAGAAGATTTGAATTTAATCCTAAATCCTCTCTGGGAGATATTCTTTATGCCTGGGATGGTTTTCAACTTCAACATTTAAAATATGTACTGAAGGTACCATGTAGGTGCACCAGGTCCGATTTCCGTTTAGTATCTTCAATAAATTTATTTGTTTTATAAAGGAGTAGTAAGTGCTAACTCCTCCCCTGTTGAAGCTTGGCCACTTTTCTTATAGATTTCTTGTGTTGTTGTGTGTTTTGCTCTCTTTGGACTTGTTCATAGAGTTTTTTTTCTTTTTTTCTTTTTTGCCAGACACTCAGAAATGACTTCAAAACAAACGCCTCTTGAAATCAATTCCAGAGCATTTAACTGTTAAAAAAAACAAAAAAAAAAACAGTCAACACCATCAGACGGATTTGGAGTCACTTATCAAATTACAGCTAAGCTTCAAGCTGTAGTTCTTTCCCACACTTCTCATTGACTGCAAATACCCAAAGATTACAGCAACACTGTTGGCCCACATTCAATTTGTAAATGTGCTTAAATTTGGCATGGAAAACAACAGTTTTCAGCCTGCGCTGTGAAACCTCTGCAGAATGTATCTCATCCATAAACTGCATGAAAGAACACACGTCGCCACGTTTATTCTTCGGCCCTTTACTGAGGCGAGCCTACAAAATGCTTAATGGGTGGTTCTCATATATTTAAAAGACATAATGATGTCACGACTTGGTCACTCAGGTTGTGTAACCGTTGTCTGCTAGGAGTGTCTATACTTTCATTTAGAAAATCCTGACTCTTTTTGTTTTGGCTCGTTCCAAGATGGTGAGAGGAGTGACTGAACATCTTCTCCCCTATCACCATCTCTGTACTTCTTTGCCCCTTATATTTTCCCTAACACTTCTACTACTCTATATCTAAGTGAAATCGGCACCTGCAAACTATTTCTACACTGTTGCCTTTCACAGAGCCTGACTAGGTTCCTCTTTCTAATTAGCTTATTATTCTTTTGATAACAACTGCATTGCTGCATCCTTCCCTGTAAGTTGCTTCCTATAGACGTGTAAAACAAATGCATAAACATAAACGGACATGTCTATAAAATTTTCAGTTTAAAGCAGACGTCTTGTTTGCACATGAACAGACTAGCTTACTAAAACAACCAAGCTTCCTTTTCCACCTATATTTATAATTCCAGGTTTCATCTCTTGTGCTCTCCTTCTCTGTCTCTCTCTTTCTTTTGTTCCTTTGCCTTTGATAACGGGTTTTTTATTAAACGGTCACCTCGTTATAAGTCAGTTTCTCTCATCCTTCTATGTATTTCTATTAATACCGGTGCTTGACACAGACAGATCTGAGCTCCATCTTCCTTAAGTCTAGTCTAAGTCTCTATTGTTTACTCAGTGCATGTATTAATAGAAAAGAAAAATTGTTCTTTGTTGAGTTTACTAAACTGAACTTGACCTAAAGCATTATTTATTGAATGTGTTAGTTCAGATTTCTCTCTTACAACCCTAGTTAATAATGCTCCTTAAGTAAGTATTTAAGGACATTTAAAAATGTAAATTTAAGTTAACCTAAACTTATGACTGTTTGCTACAGACTTGTTTTATCAGGATGAAACAGATGAGGCACACTTGTTTTGTATAAAAGTGTAATCCAATTTTTAAATGTTTCATTAATTTTTACTGTAAATATTTGGCATATTTCCTCAATATATCCCAGGTCATGGGATAAATGTGGATAAAAACAAGTTTGCCCCATCTGTGCCATCTTAAAAAACAATTTAAGACTGAAAAGATGGATGGTTGGATGGCTCTTAAAAATGAGTTATGCACTAAAATCAATTTTTTTCAATGCTTCAACATATTAGGAAAATAATTAAAGTCTTTACTTCCCCTACACTCTTTAGCAACCCTGTTATACTACAAAAACCTGGCTAAGAAAGTATATCTTCCTTATAAGTCACTCATTAGTCTGTAACTAAAAAAAGTTCTGATTTACTGTTGGATGTGTTAGACTATTAAATCTTTTATTAATTTTATTATAAATATACTGTGTATTTTAATGAGGCTTCCTGTCGTGAACGGTCATTAATTATTTAAATTAGGAGCAGAGGCTTCTGACGTGTATAATTACATAGAGTTTATTGTGCTAGAACTGAGGAGTCGACTGTTAGCAGTTCGGTACTGAAACAGTAATTTACTCTTTCATTAAAACAAGAACGATATTAGTGTAAAGCTGACTTTTTAAAGCAGTCTAAAATATGACCCACAAAATGTATTTTACTGGGATTTTATGTGACGTACAAACACAAATTAGGACAGAACTATGAAGTAAATTAAAAGTTACATGGTTTAAATGTTAAATCCGCAATAAGAGTGGCCTGCATATTTATTTAGCAACCGTTTAATCAGACACTCCAAATTAATAATTATTTATGTATTAGTAAAGTGAATTAGTGTGTTGTGTTGTTTGATCTCATTATGAATTCTGTTTTTTTTTTAGAACATTATTAAGCAAAGACAATCATGACGAACAAGGACCAAAGCAAAGTGGTCAGGGAGAAAACAGTGTTAGGCTATAAGACTTTATCCCAAAGTCAAAATTTGAACATCTCACAGATCTTAATCTCTTGATTTACGGACAAAAAGTTTTCTTTTACTGAAAAAAAATCCATCCTAGAACTCTGTATACCAGAGGTGGGACCAAGTCATTATTTTGGAAGACACAACTAAGTCTCAAGTCTTTGCTCTCAAGTCCCGAGTCAAGTTCCAAGTCAAAACAAGCAAGTCCCGAGTCAAGTCCTAAGTCAACTCCCAAGTCTTTTTTGTTTTTTTCCTTGTCCTGTTCAAAATCATGGCTAGTAGAATGAGTTTCTGGCTGACATAGTTGTGCTTAACAGATTTTATTTTACAAGTGAGGCTTTATAGAGCTTCCTTTGCTTCCCATACCTTAATCATTTATTGATTACTGAGGTGTTATATACATTGTGAAGCTAAACATGACTGAGGGGTGGGTGGGGTGGGGGTGCACAGAGTGAAAGGGAACATATACATTATTCTGACGAAGAAAAAAAAACTATACATTTAGAAAACTTTCCTTTTAGTCCAGGGAGGGCACAGCTGACTCCATGTTTGACAGTTTGTCTTCGTGGTTAACCCTGCAATTTGATTGGCTGTCAAAACCACGTGGATCTGATCTGATTGGATGTTGTGCTGACGGCACATAGCAACCACAGATGAAAGAGAGAGCGGTCCGTGACAATACAGTTTTTATATCTGCATTTTTTTTTGAGAAAAATAGCAAGTCTGCTCAAGTCCAAGTAACGTCACGAGTTACTGATGTTAAAGTCCAAGTCGAGTTGCAAGTCTATTTATATTTCTCAAGTCGAGTCTAAAGTCACCAAATTCATGACTCGAGTCTGACTCGAGTCCAAGTCATTAGACTCAAGTCCACACCTCTGCTGTATACTATGTTTAAGATCAAAGCATATTCATGTGTTGGAATTTCTCACTAAGGTCCAAACCTAAACCCAATTGAAGATTTTTGAGGACTAATAACTGAGTAATAACTTAAAGCTATCTATATTCGTAATTTGATTACAGCTTTGTTCAAAGGTGTACACAGTGTTGTCTTTTCATTAGCTCTGCTTCCTAATCATCTCTGATCAGTTATATACGACGTAATGAGCAGTATTTTACCCCAGGAACTTCCTGACAGCCATGTTCCTTCACTCCATTTGTTGTCTGACACATTTAGTCTCTTTCATCCAGATTCTTCTGGTCCTCCCTGTCAGACTACACCTGTTTTATCATTCCAGCTATCCTGTCTAACTTCCCAGACCCTTCTTTTAATCGGATCTTTTTCCATTCCTGACACAAGTCACAACATTTCTTAGAACAGCCAAAGTTTGAGAAAGGCCATCAGAAGTCAAGAAGAAAAACAGGAGCTCTAATTCTCTTGTCTGATTTCGGGACTTTATCTGTCTGTCTTCCTCTCTCCCCACTGTCTTCCTCCTTCGGCCTTGAGCTAAATGAACTGTGACACTAAAGGTTAGAAGCAGATCCCCCAGCAGATACTGGAGGCACTGTTTAATTAAGACGCTATCTTTCCACCGTTCCGTCGTTTCTGTTCAGCAGAACTCACTGCCAACCGTCTCCGAGGCTTCGATTAGGCCAACTTTCATTGACTTGCCAGCAATAACTGAAAACTCGGTGTGATAAAAGAAATATTGTATTCTGCCTAAACAGGCACAAACTCACGGTACGTGACCGTGTCAAGTCCCGGTAGCTCACCCCTGTTTTTTCTCCTCCCTCTCTCTCTCTCTCGCCTCATTTCGCTTGCCGCTCTTATCGTCCTCTTTCATGTCTGCTGTCCTTCAAACATATAGACACCCATACCCACATCAATCATATTTCTATTGCCTCCTTTTCTTTTCTTGTCTCATGCCTTCACTGTGATGTCACACTCCCCCACCCAACGTCTGCTTTAGTTAAAACCTCAATTGGTTTATGCATATTCCCTCTTTTATCCTTTGCTCCCACTCCCTCCTTTCTTCCCCTTCTTTTCATTTGGTTGCAGACACACAAAACATTTAGTTGATTTGCTATCGGAACACAAACGCTTGCTGCTGCTCATAATTGCCATGAAATGTAGATGGAATTTGCTTGCTTTTCTCTTGCCCCTTATTTCATTCTGCCCTCTGCTCATCCTCTCCAGCACGTTGAAGCTCTAAAAAACGAATTCATCTGTTACTAACTTCTACCTCTGTGTTGGCATGCCCCCCCTGCTGGGCTCCTGGCTAACAATCTCCTCCCTGCTGCCTTCTCGTTTGAATACCGTATTATCTCTGTTTGGGGGAAAAAACACAAAAAAGAAAGAACAAATTCATGTTTTGGCTGCTAACGTCCACATTCAACCCCCATCTACTCTCTCGCCCTCTCTCTCTCTCAAGGTGTGGTGTCGCAGCAGGACAATGGGAAGACATTCAGCGTGTCCAGTACCATCCGCATCCCAGTGGAGAGGAAAGACAACGGGGCGGCACTGAACTGTGAGGCACTCCACCCAGCGCTGGGCAATCAAAAGAAGGTCCGACATTATCGGCTGGATGTTTATTGTAAGTCCCCTGGTTTTATTGGAAGACTTTCTCACAGCCTGTCGACTCAATTAAGAGGCATAATCCTCATTTCTTAATATTTCAAAAGTGCCTGTTGTGTTGTTTTTCCATACCTACAGCCTGATTTTTTTTAAACTATCAATTTTTCACTCTAGACTAGATTTTCTAAGATATGCAGACCTGCTCAGTGTGAGACCCGTCATCGTTAAATCCCAATGCGTAATAGAATAGACCTGTGGCAAAGTCAGGGTCCTGGCCTGTGGTCTTACTAACTAACATCTACGTAAAGAAATGAAAAACTCTGTTAGATTAGTATGTACAATGTTGTTACGACTGCTTAGGGATGGATTGATCCCAGTAGGCTTATTTGCTGAAGGTAGTGAAATCTAACACTGTCTTAGAGGAGGAAGTTCATTAAAAAACTCTGTTTAGTTTTAATTCATTAGGTTTGATATTCTTGAAGGGAACCAAATATTTTTCCACAAATAGTGTTTGTTTGTTTGGCATTTTCACTGGTTATTCATTTTCAGGTTTGAACGGTTCATTAGTTGTTTCTTTTTTTAATTATTATTATCTAGTTATCTCTAATTTCACAAACGCGTTACAGATACAACATTTTCTTTTGTTATATTCAGAGAAGAAGAAGCGGTTCTCATGCTGTGTTTTTTATATTAGTTTTTATATTAGTTTTTAACTAGAAGAAAAAATGTAAAGCAAAAAAAATGTTAGACTGACTCTTTTTTTATCTTATTGATTTTTTATTTTCATTCTGCCTCCATCTTACAAACATTTGTTAACAATGAAACTTCTTCTCATCCCTCTATGAAATAAGGGCCCCAAATGTGATATTTACTGTCCAGTCTAAGCATTTACTTTAATAAGTGGCAGAGACTTGTGTACTAAAACAAACATCTCAGACTCAGACTGGATTCAAACCCAGACACCTCAGTGTGCTTGTTTAATTAGCCAGAGATACTCATCAGGTGTCATTTATGAGTTGCTCATGCCTACCTAATCATGTTACCTGGGATTCATACATGCCTTGAAAACTAACATCTGTCTTTAACAACCTAAAGTTGTTTCATAAAAAAAATAAACTCCCCATAAAGTTAAAGTCTTAGTCGCTCACTGTAATACTAACAATATGACAAATAACTACTCTTCCAGCTTTGCAAAATACATCTAGACTATGTTTTGTTCACTCTGAAATTTGTAGAAAGAAATTAAGATTAATAATATGGTTTCTGAATAATCCAGGGAAAACTCTAACTCATAGTAAAAGGACGCCTCTAAATCTATAAAATGTGCTATAGAGTAAGAGTGGGCAACTAGATAACTAAGGTATTAAAACACTGGTTCTTTAAAAAGTAAAAGCAAAATGCATATTCTTGGGTTTAATGACGGTCTCCCCATAGTTGGGCACTTCGGTTCGCATTAGTAATGCACACCAACACACCGAACCATGAGAATATACCTTAGCACATTTCCCCTTCATTTGCTGATTGAATGCTTCCACCAGTCCATTATCCTGTTACACCATTTGTTCTCCACTCATATCAGCATGTCTGACAGTTCAGTGGGACTCTTATCCGGCAATATGTCCATAATTCTGCAAAGTCAAACATACCACAGGCATGCATAAATATTTACTGTTGGCGATGTGATTCTCACTCAGCAAGTAGTTCTGCATCAGCCTTTGAGAACGGTTAATTTGCCACATGTATGTAGCTGTTTGTTGATAGATCAGAATGATTAATATTTATCAGTCTCCACATTCTGCATGCTGGTGGCTTCTCCAGTCACAGAACAGGCAGTAATGGCCCCGTCGTCTGTGAGGATTTGGCTTCCTGTTGCTGTGTTTTTGAAGTAAACGTGGTACAGCAGCTGGTGGAGCGTAGGACTACTTATGATAACAGGTGTCACAACCGTAGGATTGTGGGCTCGTTGCCTTGGAAACAGATGTTAAAGACTCTTCTACCTGCCACTTTATCATTTTTCCCTTGGTCCTCATTTTTGTTCTCATCTCTTGTCCCGCTCTTTTCTCCTTTTGTATTTTTCTAACTCTTCTTTGTACCGCCGAAACTGTTGTTGTTTTATGATCCGTTTTGTATAGATTCTGCTATTGTGCCCGCATCCTGACACTCTCTCCCTTTTTATCTGTTTCTCCACAGTTGCTCCCACAGTGCGAATTGTTTCTCCCACAGGGATTTTGCGTGAGGGCGACTCACTCAGCCTCACCTGCTCTGTCATCGGGAATCCTTTGTAAGTCTGCCTGTTTGTGTTAAACTAAATAGTTTTTTTCTACAAGTTTGTTTCAGAACTTCACCTGAAGGATATTTGTTTTGATTTACACCTGACATAATAGAACAACATTTCTAGCAGTTACTTGAGGAAATTCTTTGCATGTTTAATTAATTTGAATATATCCTTCACTTACCCCCTGAAGCACATTAAAATGGATTGGGGGGATGGATGGAAGGATGGATGGATGGATGGATGGATGGATGGATGGATGGATGGA
>JAVLVB010000513.1:2574187-2589650 GCA_032876305.1 Orestias chungarensis | reverse complement strand
GGATGGATGGATGGATGGATGGATGGATGGATGGATGGATGGACGGATGGATGGATGGATGATATTTAATGACCGTAGAAATTCCCCTTAAGCGATGGTTAAGGTCAGTTGTCTAAAGGTCAGAAACATTGCCTTTAAAACATTGCTGTAAAAAAATCAAAATATCAAAAGTAAGAACAGATTTTACAATCACACAGTTGGTAAGCGCAGCACATTAACATGTCGCTCTTTAAACCTTACCTCACAGATTTCATAGCAAATCAAGGCTTCCTAATGGCTGCTAATATACTTTATATCCTGCGTGGAACAATTTTCTTTTATTTAGGCTTTTTGTGACAAACTGGGCAGTCCGGCCAAACAAATTTATGGTTTTATTTAATCATTCTTTTGATGTTGCTGTGATGCTGTACTGTATTTATTATACAGCCACCAAAAACATGATAATAACTCAGGCAGATTTAAGGATTTAATAGATACACACTGTTTAGTGTTTCTGATCTATCACTAGTGTTTGTCTGCATCTAAATCTGAGAAAGTAGATGCAAAAACAAACTGTTGAGATATTAGGAGAGAGTGTGAACTAATACACTGTAGCTATTTAGGAATTTGGAAATCTTTTCTAAACAAAGTATTTTTTACTAAGACTTTGTTAAATTTTCAGTCAAGTATAGATTCTTTCCTTTATATGGTTTTGTTTACAATGGTTGTGAAGATACTCTACCAAATGTGCCTTTCTTAGAAACATCACACATATTAAAATGTTTTAACTCGAAGGTTTCAGAAGCTATTTAATCGTTTGTTTTTGTGATATTTGACTGCATGTAGTACTAAAGCAGAACATGTTTTGGCATGCCAAATAGAATTGAAAGTAGTGTCCTACTTGTGATCGAGCTGTGTGAAACGCACACTGAGAAAAGACTATTTGAATTATTTCTGGTTGGAGTAAGAGTTTAAAATACAAGCAGTAGAAATCAAAATCAATAGAATCTGTTTTCTAAAATGCTGTAATCCTTGTTTTCCCTGCTTTATTCTTTCTTTCTGATCAAAAAAAAAAAAGTGGTGCTATTTAGTATTTTTAATAGTTTATGGTGTTTTTGATACGTTTTGTTCCGTCATTGTTTTTATGATTCACATTTTTCCCCTTTTATGTTTTACTCTTTGTTGTGGCTTCTTTTGTGTGTGCAGTTACTGCTTTCGTTTTCACTGGTCTATGAACTTGCCGTTCTCTCTCACTTGTTTTCCCTTAGTTGCCTCAAGCTTCTCCTCCCTCACATCTGCTACACATCAGTAATCACTGGCCTGTTTCTTTTTAACCAATAGTCACCTCTCCAGTATACATGGCCCCCCAGTTCACCTTTCCTCAGCTCCTCCTGTCGCTCTTAATGCTCTACATGTTAATCTTATTGTCTTATTTAGGTAGTCTTGAGTTGTTAGGTTTTATAAAATATACATTTTAAGTGACCTTAGCTGCCTTCTGCCAGTATTGAGGTGACATGTGGATATAGATGTTAATAGCCATAATAGCAAACACGAGTATGATAAAAAAAGGTTAATAATACTCTGTTCACATAAAGTGTTTGAAGGCCTCCCACATACTCAGGTGTTCATATCGTGCATACTCAGTGAGGACTCAATGCAGATGTCCGGTCAAAGGGCAACGTTTACGACTACGCACGCCTACTCGGTGTTGCGGTATAAACTACGCGCCATGAAACAGGATTTACATCGGAAACTGGAATCAGAATTTGAATTGCGTCAGAAGAAGTTACAAAATATAGAAACTGTGAGGATACGGCATTTGTAGCGTGCACTGGGTGTAAAGATTTTCAGAGAACAGATCCATGATTTACTTAGTAATCTAAACCATCTACGGACAAAGAACAGTATCTCCTCGTATGTGGGTGCCTTAAGACTCTAGGACAACTCCAGATGGATGTAAACTTTACTAGATGTATCTAGCTTTCAAAATCATGTAACTATTGTTAAAATTCCGTTAATTGCTATCATTTGCCATTTTGTATGTTTCTTAACTGTAGGGCAGGTTCTTTGCTCAAGGGCACACCATGAGGCAGCGGAATCTGCAATCAAACCCACAACTTTCCGATTACATAACAACTATTTCTTCCACTGACCCAAAACTGCCACATATGTGCTCCATCCCAAAGGAACAAATCAAACATCCCTGAAGAGCATTAGTAGATTCTATCCTGCTTATAAAATGTTATAACAGGATAATTATTATTCAACTCACTTCCTCTGAAATTTTGAATAATTGTCAGGTCCCTCCAATCTCAAATTACTGCTTGATTGATAATAAAGGATTCCTTTGTTCTTTATTCAAACTGACTTAAGAAATGAACCAAGAGTAGCTCTTAGGTTATTTCTTTCCCAGAAAAACTTAGACAATTACTGCTTTGCTGATGTCTGACTAAACATTTCTAAACAAAGTTAGAACAGTTCAAACTTTTATTTAGTAGTTCTTTTATGTATTTGTTATTATTATAATTTATTAGCACGATTTTAAGATAGTGCCTTTGTAAAAGTCCAAGCAAAGCACTACCGTCGTCAAAATGTCGTGGTCCTCTTTGCATTCAGCAGTTGTTGGTTTCACTTGTTGTTTTATAGCGTGAAGGGCAACATGTATTTAAGAGGATGAGACAAACTTTGACTGTAATTAAGAACTTATTAGTACGGCTGCGTGACTTGGATGTGTGAAATATCCAGCAAATCCGATCAGTACTTAGTGCCTCTCAGAGCCAACTTGGAAACAAACCTTTACTTCTTTTCTCTTGGAGGGTCCACAAACTCTGTGCACTCTAGGGAATGATATTGGGCCCTAAGCTGTTAAGCCCTCTCCGAGATGGTCCGTCTGTCTGTGGGCATCAGGTCCACTAAAGCTCCCCAGTAAAGCTCCATGCGGCCATAGAGCGAGCGTGTGTGTGTGTGTGTGTGTGTGTGTGTGTGTGTGTGTGTGTGTGTGTGTGTGTGTTCATGTTTTTGTGTGATGCCTTTAGTGAGATCCAACTGGCTGAGGAGCACATTGGCCACAGCCTCCCTGTAGTGGCTGATTGATAGCACTGTGTGAATGTGTAGATGTTTGTTAGCGTCTGTTTGTGGGGATCAGGTTGGGACTGCAGGCATCTCTGCACTCTGACCTTGATCTCATGCTCTACTGAAGACGTTTAAACGTACACCATGGGCACTGCAGCGTTTTCTTCTCTGAGGTTTATTAGCCATCCTGTATGAGATAAGGGTCACTTACATGCCATTACCTTTTGGTTAGAGGTTACTCCATGTTTCTGGATGCAAATGAAGCCATATGACTTTTCTCATTCACCCGCATATTTGTGAATTAGCTTTATAAGGGATTATAGGGGTATAAGTGTATACTTATAATGTAGGTTTGAGCGAAAACTAAGATTATCTGTTGCATATTTTAGTTTGCGAGAGTGTTTGCATGTGAGAGACTGAGCAAGACGGAGGTTTAATTAGACTTCCTGCAGGATTAGGACCCAGATGAGTCAGGATTGTAATCAGTCTAGAGTGGCATGAGCCATGACACCCAGCCAGAAACACACACATGCTCGCAGATTTCTTCACCCGGATGTCTCTGTAATCCTCTCACCTCCTGTCTCCTCTGCCTGCCTGTCTTTTATGACAAAATCATTTTGTCTGCCTTCATTTTCACCACATCATCTCTGCTCTGTTTTCCTTCTGTATTATTACAGTCGTTCCTTCTGCTTTTTTCCATTTTCTACCTTGCACACCTGACACCCGTTTTCTCTCTCATCTGGCACTCTCTCACTCCTGCCGCCTGTTTCACACCGTCGCTGCTCTCTGACCATCCGGCTCTTCATTATTTTTCAGAATCCAGCCCCATGTTACCATTGGCTTCTTATTCAAAACCCCTTCTATTTTTTCTTCTCATCTCACTCACCCTTACCCTCCTTTGTCACCTTTACTTTTATAGTAGCCCTGTCAGTTTGTGCAGCAGACTTCTCTTTTAGGTTGACTTTCTATTTTTTGAGTTATAATGTTTCACCTATAGTCTTCTGAGTGATGCTGAACCAAGTATTGTTGCTAAGTTGAACAGTTTCACCAACTTGATAATTTTACACCCATGTAAATTGACTACATGTTATAATATCATGGTTTGTATAATAAGCAGCCTTTGCATTTTGAAAGCAGATACATCTAAGACGATATCTTCAATTAAAAATCTGAATTTCTTTTTTTTTTGGCTTAAAATACTTAATAAAAATCCTTAAATATCTTCAGTATATGACCATAAAATAAAATTAAACGTGAAAGTATGTACTTACAGACCCAAGGACTGCAGGTTTACCTGTGCCATAACCTTTGTTTTTATAAAAATATGATTAATCTTATACATGTATAATTGTTAAATAATTCACGTGTACAAGTTATTCAGATGCGTTCATTTTTTCGAACAGTGAATTTTCATTTTGTAAAATTTCTTTGTCATTTTTTAAAATTTGTGTGGTTTGCATATTTTTCTAACCCTGTGAGGCGTATTAGGAGTTAGGGCGCTGTTGAATTTCTTAAACTAACTAATATTAGTCAAAGCAGGCTAATGCGCATGTTTAAACGCTCTAAAGGTCCAACTATTAGTGTTTGTTAGAAATAGCAAGTGGACATTAGCCTTTGCATGCTTGGTGCATGCATTAGCAGTCCTATTGAAATTCAACATGTTTTAATCAATAACATTTCTGTGCCATACAAAGTTCTTAAAAACTGATTAACTATAAGGTTTGCTATAGTTTAAAAGAGCAAATAATTTGAGCACACCCTCTGTTTAATTAATTTCTGAGGTATCCAATGGGCTACTAAAACTAGGCCATCTCACAACAAAATATAAAACTATTTTCAATTAAATTTGAATTATATTGAAAATGTAATTCATTTCATGAACTCTATTTAAAAAGTAAATCCACAATATGCATTAATGTATAATCAAATGTTTTCAACCTTTTTATAATTAAAATATTTTACCACTTACAGCTTTTAGAATATTACATCAGTCTGAGAAAAACTGAATTATTACAGACATGCTGTTTCATTTATTTATTCATTTTCATAATTATTTTCAAATCTGAAGAAATGACCCTCATTTGAACACATTCAACTTATCGAGCATGACTGTACTCGGCAGGAATAGAAATGAAGTTTGCCATGGCCTTAAGAACAAAATGACATCCTGTTGTCCTTGCATACGTGGTACTGGTAGCCTTTTGCAGCTCTTGTTCTCGATGCATATTCTGGGCACAGTGTTTTTCTCTCGTGGTGTCCAAGAAATATGAAACGGATATGCTGCAGGGGTAGAGACCTATGAATACTGCCTCGGAGTTCTGCGTCTCGGTTCCCGTGAAGTATGAAATGTCCTTGCCACCAAGAACTTTGTTCTCATTCATGCAGCCTCAAGTGAAATAACTAATTTCTCTGTTCCTGCGGAGTATTTACAACCTTTTGGTCATTATTTCATTAGTTCTGTCAATGTGACATTACAATATTATTTATTAATATGTGCAAACTGTGAAAAAAATGGCATTATCTATACCGTACTTAAAAAAACAATCTCCAGTTCTGATCTCACGGTAAAACTTATTTGTTTCCAGTCTTCTAGTTAAATGTTATACTGAAAAGCATGGAGGGAGGGTGGGAGAGTTTTTACTCTAATAGCTCTTAATTTATTTGTGACTATGTTGTGTTTTCAACCAAAGGACTTTAAAGCTAAACATTGAAGTTTTAAGTGCATCTGGTAATTTTCTTAATTAGTTGAGTGAATAAAATGAAATGTTCCTCTGTCCCTGAAACATGTTGACTGGATACTCAATTTCTAATATTCTCAATTAATCTTACCCCTCAGGCCAAGACCCATTCAGTGGTCCAAGATTAATGACACCTTACCTGAGAGAGCAGAGATTTCTGGACCCACTCTGCAGATCTCTCGTCTCAGCCAATCACACAACGGGACATATTTGTGCCAAGCTCAGAACAACTTTGGTCGTGCCGCTGATCAATATACCTTGTTGGTGTATGGTGAGTACATCCACAGTTTGCTGTTCGGCTGGGTTTTTTTCCTCATTATTATTTTGATGACACTTTTAAGCTTTTGACTGTTTTTAGTAATTTTATGTTATATTTTTGCTGTTTATTTGAGATTTTTCTTTTAAAAAGTCTTGTGATCCTGTTTCTCTCTCCACCGTCTTTGAAATGTTCCTGTTGTGGCACGAGAGCAACAGGCACTTTAAATGTTCATGTATTTTCATCTGTGCTGGAGCTGTGTTGTGTCTTTTGAATTATATTATTGTTTTAGTGTGAATATTGCAGGTCTTCTTTGCTGAAGTTCTTGTGTAACTGATTCCACGTGATGTTCAGGATATTCTTGTAAGTTACTGGTTTATTAACTCTGCTGGGACTCAATTTTCTCCTCAGGGAATTCTTACACAAAATCTCTTGAGGCTGAAGAGGCTGGTTTCTTTTCTTTCTTTTTTGGGATTTATACTCTCATTTTTTGGATGTGGTTTGCCTCTTCTTAATGATCCTGAATGTGGTTGTCCTTAAGTGTCTTGTTTTCCTCCTGGTGAGCAAAAAAACTTGAATGGTAGGTGTACCCGTGTCTCTAAATTGGCTGAAACACTGGTTGTGTGGGATTGAGTGTGTTTTTGTCATAGTACCATTATGTACTTTATGTACCAACCCAAGTCCAGGATAGGCCAGGAAAGACTCCAGGCCATATGCAACATATTTTAGAGCGGCGTGGGCTTTTTAAAAAAATGCACCCACACATCAAAAACAGATAACAGTTTTTTATTTTTTTTTATTTTTACATGAATAAATTTGGTGTGAATTGTGATTGTAGCTATAGATCTGTTTGCTTTTAAATTCAGATCAGTGTTCTTCTTGCATAAGCAGACGTATCGGTTAGGAGGTAGATGTAAGCAAGGTGCTTTTTGTTATTAATTTATTTATATGTTGTACCTAAAATACACTAATAGAGAATATTTTTGTTTCACAGAGAAAGAAAGTGTTTGAGGGATTTATCATGTGGTTCAGACACTTAAACTTCTGTGGGAGGATATACAGAAGTAACATTTGGAGTATGTGGTTGTTGAGGTAACTCTGTCTGATATTATTAGGCGTTTTCTAAATACGCAGGACTCATTAAAAGTAAAAATCAAATGTGTTACCATCACCTATTTTGTGAAAGATTTGGTTAAATATTTTGTGCCATGTTTCCAATCCAATGTTTTGTGGGGTTTATGATTCTGGAGCAAAATGTTTTTCCAACAGGAAGATAAAGTATTGTGGGGGATTCAAAGGCATCTGGTTTCAGAAGAGTTTTAGAAGTATTTAACCACCTGCAAAACATTAAAAAAACGTGATTTATTTCATTAGGTCTTGTAATTTTTAAAATATGACAGCGTTCTCCTATTTAATGAGCGTTCACCCAGTTCAGTTTTAATTCACGGCTCAGCCTGGATGATAATGGAGACCGCCGCATCTCAGGAAAAATCTCATACTTCTGTTTGTCAGCAACTTTCACAAATTGGCCAACTTTCTGTCGGAGCTGGAGTTGCATCTGAAACATCCAGGTTTTGATGTATGGTAATGCTGTGCCTGTGCCACATAAAACGACTGACTAATCTTTGGGTGGTGTGAAGACAAAACGGGATTTTGTTCGTGTGAGGACAGCAGTGTGGATAAACTGCAAAGCAAGCTCATCATTATAGGTCGGATTCTGACTTGTTTTTATATTCGCCCTAATTGCCCGAACGTTGCTGTCACTCAGCAGACTTTCTTCTTTTTGATCCAAGGTCCCTACCCCCTGGTGGAGGCTCCTGTAATTGCGATTAGCACCTGATTTCAACAGAAAGGGCGAATGCAGAGAACAGAGATGGCTTATGGAACAATTTTAAGCTGCTTTTAGTTGGCAACCTCTTACAGGCCATCACACTAACTCTACTTTCCTCTCACACACTGATGCTGTGTACACGCCATTGTGCAAGCTTTCAGTAACACCAATAATGATAGTTTTTAGGGCGGCAGCAGTGCCAAGATAAAAGGTGATATCCCTACCAACTAGATTCTTGTTTTTCTTTCTGTTTGCAATTCTTAGAAAGGCTGGACATTTAAGACTTTGACCTCTGCAGATACTTCTTTGGAAACACGCCTCTATCTTTTCTCTCCTTTTAAGGTTTCTCCTCTGTTTTCTCGTCTTTGTGGCCTGTCCCCTTAGTGCAGGAGTGTCCAACGCTGGTCCTCGAGAGCTACTGTCCTGCAGGTTTTAGTGCAACCCTGCTTCAACACAGTTGCATCAAATAAATCTGCACTATCAAGTTTGGAAAAAGCCTGGTAATGATCCAATTATTTTCTTCATGTGTGTTGATGCAGGGTTGGATCTAAAACCTGCAGGACAGTAGCTCTCGAGGACCAGGGTTGGAGACTCCTGCGTTAGTGTGCGGTAGAAAGTATTCTTCCATTTAGAGATTTTTTTCTGTTTTCACTTTTTTTTGGTCACATTTCAAATCATTAAGAAATTTTAAGCATAGCTTAAGAAAACTACAATCCAACACAAAACTATAGTTTTGAAATGATTTTATTTATTAGGAGCCAAATCTCTTATTAACATTGAGTTAGAATTTAACTGGAAATGAATAAACTAGAACAGCATGCCCCATTTCTAAGAAGAATAAACTCAAATCACATTATTTTTCAGTCTGGAAAGTGTTCCAAAGTCTTTCGCTATAATCAACAAATGGAGAAAACTCTAAGAGTTTTCTCCATTCTCCATTCTCCATAGAGTTTTCTCCATTCTCTGTCAACGTACTCTTAGAGTACGTTGACAGCTTATCCAGCAGGGCTTCATGTGTCCCTCGGTTAAGTCACTGTTCAAGATTCAACAGTATAAATATGGTCAGAAACAACATCCAGTTTCAAGAAAGAAAAGTCGATTGCCTACTAATTAGAATACAAAAGCCTGTAATACGTTTCCCATGAGTGTCTTGCTTATCTCCTGTTTAGTTTGGAGAAAATATCCAGTGTAGTGATAGAACAGAAGTAGGTCCTTTTTGCAGATATGCGACCTGTGCATAGAATGAACATCAGCCCGGTGGTCAAACATTGTGGTAGTAGTGTGATGGTCTATAGCTGCTTTCATGTCTCAAGACTTAGATTACTTGCGATAACTTATGGAGTTTTAAATTCTGCCCTTTACATGAAACACTGAATAAATTGTCAGGCCATGAGGTCATGATCTTAAACTTGAGCACATTCTGGTTATACCCCATGGTAATGATAAAAACCATACAAGAAGGTTCTCTAAACTGCTCTAATAGGAAAATGAAGGCTGTACGGTGGCTAAGCTTATGAAAGCACTTCCTGATTTCCTTCTACACAATGTAAACATCCATTAGCATTCAGGAGTGCTCCAAACAATTGTTTGGTAAGGGGCCGTCGCTCTTCACACAGAGCCATCTTCTTTGGTGAGCTTTTGTTTTCTCTTAATAAAGGAAATCATTATTTTAAAGAAAAAACAACAAAAACACGTACATCTGCCATTAGTCCATCAGGGACCATACAGGGACATTGAGAACAAAACACGCACGATCTTACCTAAAGGGAATTTTACAGAAACCAATTAGCCTTAGTGTGTCTGTGAGCAGAATATGTACCACATATTCCTCATGTATGAGCTCACGCATGCACAGGGAGCAAAAGGAAAACTCCTGTACGTAAAGACAGATTGCAGATTAAAAACCAGGAAGAAGCTGTGCAGCCACATTTGAAAGCAGCCTTTTTATTCAGGTGATCTTTGATAGCGAATGAAATTAGTTAATGACATAAAGCATCTTGGTGTAAGAAAACAATAGTTATAACAATAATAATATAAAGACACATACGTTTCCTCTACAAGTCATTCAGTTTCCCTCATTCGTTGGAAAAAAGCATCTAAATCCACATTTAAACAAACCCAACTCCAGCTCCTCAGTGTGATGCAGGTTTACAGCAACAAGCTTCCTAAATCCTGACGGCGTCGTTTTGTATCAGCATTTTTGTTGCTGTTCTTTACAAAAAAAAAAAAAAGAAATATGAACTCACAGGCAAGCAGATTGTTTCACTTCAAACCTTCATCTGAAAGAGATCAGGGTTGTTGAGGCATACCATTAAAAATAAACGGAGCTGTTGAGTTCTGAGCAAATGTCGCAGTGGATAATGAGGCAAACATGGTGTTAATTCCTTTCTTTTGAGACATGGAACGATCTTCTTTGCATTATTACGTTCAGCGTTTAAAGTTTCCAGAGATCCGTGTGTGCGTGCCTTCTAAAAGCTCCATAAAACTGGAGTGTTGTATGAGCTACACGTCTCTGCCAGTGCAAATAATCCACCATGGATGATTCAATAAGGTGTTAGAGAAATGCCTCTGGGAATTAAAAGAAGCTCATCAGTCAATATGGAAGATAAATATCCTTCCGTGCCGTAAAATATGTTAAGATGATTCATTACTCCAGCACCTACCCAGAGTGTGCCGTCTTTTTTTTTTTTTACTTTTAACACCCACGTTGTTAGGATTGTGTTTTTTTATTTTATTTTCAATTGTAAATATCACATTTGATGACATTCTTAATTATTGTTGTGACAGAAAAATAGATTAAGCTCTTTATGTGAACTTTTTTCTGTTGTTTTTGTCTTTCTCCTGTTCTGTAAGTCTGCTCTCGTCTTCCTGCTTCACTGCCCACACTCCAGCTCTCCATATGTATTTGCTCCATATCTAGCTGTCTTTATGCTCTACCCACTGTTCTCACCTCTTTTGCACCTTCCGTTCAACCTCCTCTTCCTCTTTTTACCTCTCAAACACCACCACTGTTTCTCACCTTGCCACCCATTTGCCCCCTATTATAGGACCATCTGCACTTCAGTCTCTTTATGTGTGGAAAAAAAATAGGATAAGCCTTGAGGTGTGAAGAGTTGGGAAAGAGTGGATGAGAGGAATAGCAAGCGAGGTAGAAAGTGATGGAGGGAGCGAAGAAGGGAGTGAAAGTTATTGAGGAAGGACGACAGAGGTCGAATGCAGGTTACAATCCACTACCTCGGCTTGTCAGATAAACTAAATGTCAGTTCGCTTGGCTCCCAGTCTTCCCAGAGGGAATCCCGCAGTTCACTGGGGGGTGGGGGGTGAAAGCAAGGAGGGAACGCTGGAAGATATGAAATGAGTCAGCAGAAAATAAAGAGTGTTATTGCGGGTTAAAAAAAGATGGCTCACATACGGTGCTGAGTTATTTCTCCACAATAACTGAGATAAAAGTAGCGGGATGCAGGTTCCTTGGTCACTTTACGAAGAGAGACGGGTAAGAAGAAAACCGATCAGGGGGGTGGGGGGTCATAATTGTGAAGCGGTAAACCAAATCCTTTAAGTATTCACACCCATGAAACTTTTCACATTCCGTCATGTCTGTCATGGTATTTGGATCCTCTTGTGATAAACGAAGTAGTGAATACGGCTGAAGTACGAGGAGCGTTATTTAAAAAGCGGCATATGTAAACACATTCAGCAAATCAGAACAAACGCAGCAACTCTTTCCATCATGGCTCAGACTATGAACCGGATTTTTGTTCTCCACTGTTTGGGGCCCATACCAAGTAAATAGTTATTAAAGAGGATAATTTAGGATATAGCACATTGGACGGGTCCCTGGGAACGTTACTTTAAAGATTCGCCGTACTAACAATTACAGGAGATAAAACTTATTACTTATAGTTAATACTTTTGGTTTCTGGTTTTATCTTCATTTTATGGGGATGCCTCCACATACAGTAGCAGGTTAGTATAAATTTAAACCTTTAACCCACTAAGATTAATGTTGCTGTCAGAAACTCTTTTAAAATATCTACACAAACCAATTTCAAACAGCAGACTGATGCAGGATTTGGATTTAACACACTTTAGGGGGAAATAAATAAATAAAACACGTAATTGGTGTTAATTTGATTCACATAAGGAGGTGTATGTAAGATGCTGTTTTTAGGCCATAAATATTCGTTCTGCTCTCGCTGAGCAGAGCCCTTCTTGAACATGTTGTTCTGTGTCCTACATGGCTTGTGACAAATCTGAGAACAGATTCTTCCATCTGAGTTGTGTGCAGCCTGGCCTGAGTTGGCTTCTTCTCTGCTGATTAATACCGTCCTGTCAGCATACATTCCTCTCTTGGTACCCTTGCAGTTGTGCCAAACGTTTTTCATGATCAGATTATGGATTTAAAAAACAGTGTTTGGAGAGATAGCCAAAGCCTAGGAAATTGTTTCTGACCTGAATCCTAGTTTAAAAATCTTCATAGCTTTGTTATGGATATGTCTGGTGTGTTCACTGATGTAGTTTAACAATTATTCTTACTTTTTTAGCTAAACTAGTAGTAGTGAATTTCAGTTAGAAGGGTCAATCAATGGCAAATGTTTTAGACTTTTATTCCTAAACCAAAGTGACAACCACTCATCCATGTTATTCCACTTCATAATGCATTGCTTAATACGAGATCCTAATCCAATTTTTTTGAAGTTTGCGGTTCTAAAAAATCTGAACGTGTTACTTTATTTTTTTGCACTGCACCATGGATGGAAGTGCACATCTCTGTTAAGGTCCACAGGGCTGCCTTACGTAATTCAAATGTGCGGCTGCACTGTGATGTATTGCGAAGCCGGTAAAACTAATTAGGACTGGATTGCAGAGCATTGAAGAACGACAGAAAAATGCATGGAGACAGAGTGAGAGGGAAAGATAAGAATCTTTTACATATAAAGTACCCTTATATACATGGATAGATGTCTGCAAACCGGCAGGGACAATAGAACAGAGAGAAGAACCGGCAGACTAATAATTCTCTTCTGAGATTCTTTGAAAACAAAGTGGAATGACAGGAAGATGAAAAGGACAGGTAGCGTTGATAGAGAGGTGAACAGGGATTAGTCGTGTCTTCTTGACTGTTGTAATGAGCTGTCAAGATGATCGGAATGAAAAACGCAGACTTCCCGTTTAATGAAGTGAGACTTTTAAAAGTGCACAGAATGAGAGGAGAGACTAAAAAGGTTGGAGGCTAGTGACAGATGGAGCCAGACTCTGAGATGACTCAGGGCCAGATTGGTCTTCAGCTCTGCCTTCTTCCACACATAACTCTTCACCTGTCGGCAGTGCAAATTTTGAATGAGCCTTCAGTCGAGCAGCGTTGGCCTCCTTGCCCTCAGCCATGGACCTTCTACCAATATCTAACACTCAGCTCACTGATAGACAAGTGAATAGACTAGAACCGCTTCGGGCAAGGCCCTCATAATCATGAAAGCTAAACATGAAAGAATCCATGCTGGTGATGCAGCCTTCTCAGACACACCACTGCAAGAATGAGATACAAGCAGCAATGTCATTATCGCAAGTGCTGCCTCAACCATCCCTGGAAAACCAGGGGATGTGTGTCGGATTGGCAGGCATGTAGCGTTAATGAATAACAATATGATGTGGGGGGAAAAGGGATGCTATCGGCCAGGAGAACGACAGCTGTATGGCATTTTCCTTAATTAAGCTGAAGAGCGACGGCGAGGGAATATAACCACGGAGGGAAAAAACCATACAAGCCAGATGAGGCGGCCAAATGAAAGCTTGTGAAAGCATGGGGTGCAAATGAGAAGCTAGGTTACGGTTGATTGGAAAGAACAAAGTGGAAGTAAGAGATGGTAGAAAAAAAAAACAAGAAAAAGTTGAACAAAGTGAGTAAATTAAGGTAAGACATTAATCGTTTTCAGTTAATTAGAGCAGCGATCCAAGCTATATTAATATTCATCCCATACGCTCAAAGCACAAAGGCACTTGGAGCACTTTGGCTCCGCATTAAGTGACATAAAAGTATTGGTCTCTTTATAGGTCTCTTTTAAAGGTTTCAGATTGTCAAACAAATGGAAATACCAGATAGAGATTACCTAAATACACTTTAAAAAGTCATTTTCAAAGGGTGATTTATTAATGTATAATGTATATCTAAACCAACTTGGCCCCATGGGAAAAACTGCCCATAAAAAGTAATTAGTCAAGTATTTGTGAACTTTTGTTCCTTTTCTTTTTGTAGAATTGTTTTATTCCAGCAACACTAAAGGATTTTCAGGTATAAATGTCCTGTTTCAGCTCATGCCATGGTCCTAATGCCAGAAAACACAATACATTCTCTGGTGGTTAGGAGTCTGGTAGTCTGGTAACAGAATTAAAGCAACACTAAAGAGGTTTTTGGTCGATTTTGGCGGCCAGTGTGGACAAAAGTGTTGCCTGAAGGGAGACTGCGTGGTAAAATCCTGATCTCTCAGTCGCCTGCAGTTGGATTGAAGTACATTTCTGTTTCCAGTGGCTGTATGTAGGATGGATAGCGATGAGGTGATGAATCTAATTGTTGTGAAACAATATCACCTGATGATGTTTAAGATAAGAAACGAGGGAAGTGACGTATGCCGTAAAGCAGTCAGCACATTTGTAGTTGTTTGTGTTAGGGTTCCTGCCACCCTACTCAAAGTTGCTTAGTGCCAGTTAGAGCGATACGGACCCCCTCGGGCTACGACAGAGGTGTCATTTAACGAGCTGTGAGTTGACGTGTTATCACAAAAGTTATGAAAATATTTTATGAAGGTTGAAAAGTTTGTGTTGCTTTAATGGTTCCATCAAAGATTGCAAGGTATCCAGATTCTTAACCAGCCAAACTATCAGATTCCCACACCCATGTTCAGTACGATGTTCTGTTCCTGCTGGTGCTGTTTTTTGGAGACGCTCCATGAACTTTAGTCTTAACTGGAACAAGTGAGGCCTGCAGTGCAGTAGATGCTGTTCTGGGTTATTTTGAGATCTCCTAAGTGAGGCGTTGATGCCCTTTTGGAGTCTTAGATGGAAGGCCAGTCAGTGCTTTCTCTCTTTTTGGATAATAGCTCTCACTGTAGTTCACTGGACCCCCAGGGCCCTACAACATGGATATGTATACTTTCCAGACAAATATGTGACTTTGTTTCTTGTGTTTTACTAAGTTTTAAAAACGTACTCTTATATTTGCTTTGGTTATACTTGTTTCATGTACATAATTGGGATCTCGAACATTTATGTGATTGGAGTAAAAACAGAAAAAGATACTTGGATGTAGTTTGGTCATTTCTCTATAATTGCACATTTTTCCTTTAGCTCTCAGTTAAGTCTTTTTATAGAATGCATCCCACACCTATTTCAAAGGGAGAAAGACACAGGCTAGGCTTGAAGAAAGGAGAGAAAATGAGGAGGTAGGGAAGTATAGTGCTGACATAAGAAGAGTGCAAAACCAGATTGATGATCTCAGGGCCAGTGGGAGAAATAGGGAGAAGAGACAGAGGAATACTTACCAATAAATTACTTCTGAGCAGAAAGGGCAGCACCCTTGTGTGTGAACGCAGG
>JAVLVB010000513.1:2524150-2574087 GCA_032876305.1 Orestias chungarensis | reverse complement strand
CACGCACACACACGCCCTCACCCGTGTATTAATTTCCCTCTTACTTCTTGTCAGCCATTATTTTTCGTTTAACAGCAATATGAACTTGTCTCCTTCTACCTCTCCATTTGCTATTGTGTTTTTGCTATTGATTTGGAGGATGGTGTCAGGATTCAACCTAGTGTTCAGCATCAAATGAGACAGTTCCCCGCATGGCACTGCTCCACTGAGTGTGCATCTGTCAAAGACTTTCACTACTTCCACTAAAGCTTGGAAAATGTGTCAGTGATCACAAATTCATTCCCAGTATATTCCGATTTCCTTGTAGAAGAATGCCGATCTGCCACGTAAATTTTCATCACGCACTCAAAGTCTGCATCTTCTATTGTAAACTTCTGCTTTAACCCATCCAAGTTGTCAAATTGTCTGCTAGCAATGTATTACATTTGAATACATTACTGTTTTAGATGGAGCCATCAACATCAGTGGACAATTTTACACAATAAACACAGCAGATCTCTTTAATGTGCTGAAATGGGACAAAAGTGACACGTTAAAACTGGTTGTTGGTCCAAACTGATTAAAAGGAACACAAAATAGTCATAAAGAGACAAAAACCTTAGAGTATGATGGGGGTATCATCATCATACTCGAAGGTTTCATAATTTACGTAGCTGGAATTGGGATTCTACTCCAAGTGGGTAAAATTAAGTCTTTTATGACCCAGAACTTTTGAAATCCTTGTTTAAAAAACCTTTCTTAAAGGGTTTGGAGCTTTAGATTAGAGTTTACTTTATTTAACCCTTAAATGCAATCAAGTTTTTTTGCAGTTTGCCAAAAGAACAACTTCAACACACATCAACATTATGATAAAACTGACCTTCTTGGCTTGTTGGTGGTGATTCTGTCTCAACATTTAATGACATTAGATGATGTATACAAAGGATAAATGTATCTTGTATATTTTCAGAGTACTAGTTTTTAGCTACTACAATATGTGGCAATTTTATGCCAATTTGCAATTCAGAGAGTTTATTCAGATTGATCTGATTAGATATAAAGAGCTCAAAGGTGTTAAAACATGTGAAAGATTATTAGGATCTTTTGATGTAAATAAACAAGATTATTATAAATCATTTCCAAAACTTTTAGTCATTCCTCTTGAGTTGAGACCTGCAATGAACTACAGAGAATCTAATTATGTTGAGGGACAGTTTTGCTGCCCTATAAGGACGTTCCTGACAAATACTCATTTGCATCCCCTAACAAGGTTTTTTAAGATGTTAAAAATGCTCAAAATGACATAACTGCACAAAGCCATAGTCAAGTGTAGCGTATATATCATGGCAAAGGGAAGGTAATTTTTAAAAAGTTGTGATAAAATGGGGTAGATGCAGCATTACGAAAACTGAAAATTTGTCAGAATCGATAAGACGAGAGCAGAGCTGGTCAGGGCTGTCATCACAATTTATTGATTTTTAGACTTTTTTTGAAAGTAGAGTGGGGGAAAATGAGCGGACAATAATATGTGGCATGTTAATAAAACTGCTATGAAATCTGATTACAGAAACAGATAATGCGAATGCTTACGTTCAACTGGCTGTTTTGGGTTGTTTATTTACCCCTTATTGTGACCGTTTCATTCGGACTCTGCCGCATATATGTCACATTAAAGATACTGAGGTTGTAGGAATCTACTTTATCTAATGTGTAATGTGCAGTTTTTTCTCAAATCTCTCTTGACTCTTTCAGACCTCTGTTCACTGACAGAAGCGCATTCATAAACTCAGTTTCCATTTAGCAAAATTGCCCGTCATGTATTACATGCTGTGTTAACCTCAATGTAAAGTCTTGCTACACCTGTGTTTTAAATGTCCCTGCATGCTGTAGATAATGTTGTTTGTGTATGTCTGTGCTATCCAACTCCCTGTCTGTCTGTAGAGAATGTGTCAGTCACTACCACAGTTCCCACCACTCCCACCACCCATCCTACTACCTCAATCCTCCCATCAAACAGCCTTGTTCTGGAGCCAAAAGGTAAACCACGCACACACACCTTCTCATTCCACCTCTCATACCTTTAAAGAGAACTCTGTAACCTGCAAGACAATCTCTTTGCCTTTTGATTTTGTTTATTTAGAAAGCTACTTGCATTTTAAATAAAAGGTAACGGAAAATAGAGCGAATTAGGAAGTTAAACATGACTTTGTTCATTTAAAACTGGCAACAATAGATTGAACCCTCACTTTAAAAGTTGTTTAATATTTATTAAACTATATAGCAAACATTTTGGTTCTAGATGTAATAATTAGTAACAGGTCAGTGGGACAAGAACAGAAACATCGGTGGGAGGCTGTCTCTTTTAGAAATAATGTTCTGGTTCATTATTTTATGAAAGACTGATAAATCAAATCTTCCATTACTTTTCGAAAGTAGTCTCTTTTTTTAGACTTTACAACAAAAAACTGTAACATAAGATGCGTCTCTACATGCTAGACAAACACAGAATGGTCTGTTATTGTCAAAACAAATATTTGACTGATAAATAAGATCTGAAAATTATGGCTCACATTTGTATTCCTCTCCACCTACCCTGAATCCTCTAAATAAAACCCAGTGCAGTCCATTGTCAGAGAAGTCACCAAAGAAGATTGTAAGTTCTTAGCTGGTTGAGTCCTAATCACAATATAGATACAGTTGCTCTGTAGGCCTCTTAGGTGTTTGTTTGAGGAGATTACTGAACATCATGAAGGACAAGAAACATAGCAGGAAGTAATTACAGTAAAGCTGCGAGAAGTAAGCAATGGAAAATGGTCAAACAGAAAAGAATGCTATTAATGTGAAGTTTAAGTAAATATGATAGAATCAGAATTTGGAAACATAATTTCATCTAATCTGACAGACCTTGGGCCATTTAAGAAAAAGAAATCAAAATCAGTTGTGCAAACCCAGCAGAGACTGCAATAATCTCAGGGCTGTAATTTAGGCAAAAGGTATTGACTGAGTACAAATGCATAGCAGATTTAAGAACCAAATTATGCACTACTCTGTGTTGCAACAATGAAAAAACCCTTGGCAAGGCACTGCAGTGATTCTCTGTAAAACAGCGAATTTTAACATCCCAAATAAAAAAAGAAAGAACAATAAAAAAAAACTAATAGGATGTGGACATGTTGCCTTTTTCAGTCTTGTGTTAAAATATTTAAAACAATCTATTATTCTTTATTGTTTGTGTTTTTACTTTTGTAGATTCAAAAGAAGATCATTTTAAAATAGTGGCGACTTCACTAAAATGACTTCCTCTGATTCATCGCTCAGATAATTCTGTTAGCTGTGACCATCTTGGCACTGTGCTTTTAATTTTTGAAATTCACTCATTCGGAGCCTAATTAACTGAATTCATGGTGTAATTTGTTTGCTGGCACAGTTAGCAGTCCATGTGTGAGCGCGTATATTGTTGCCGTTAATGCTCCGTGGTGGAGAGAATGAAAGTAAATCATCTTCACCAAATAGACTCCTTGAAAGTCCAAAGTCATTTCTTATTAATAAAGTATTTTCAGCGATAATGGAGACATGCCTAACACTGTTATCTGCATGCAGATTGCATGAAAACGGAAGGGAGGGAACAAAAAGCGGTTGAGATAATGCTGTTTTAATATACCCATCTCTTCCAGGTTACAGCTTCTCTTACCCTCAGTGTCTCCCTTCGTCATGTATTGCTTAGCTTTTGGTGCCTTCCTCCATACCTCCAATTTCACTTCTCTCACTCTTCACTCACTTGCCTCTAAACACGTTTATTTTTGTTTTTTAGGCTTCGGCCTTCCTCGACCCCTGTGTTTACATCAGTATATGTGCCTCCGTAAACGTAGCCATGCACCACGCGCAGCGGTCGCCTTCTCTGCTTTCTTATCACTGACTGTTTGACGCTTCCTTGCTCACGAGCACATCGCTCGGTCAGCGTTTGTGTTCGCGAGTCTGTGATGTTTGGCCGGTTTTTCTGCTGTCTGGTGGGTGCTATTAATGAATCTGCGTGAAGCGCTTAGAGACTGACATTGGTCTCCAGAGGACTACAGCAACATGTTTATCTGGGTGCGCGCAAACACACACACACACACACACACAGACACACGCACACAAACACACATACACGCGCACGCGCGCGCACACACACACACACACACACACACACACACACACACACACAAATAAACGTGTTGCCTGCCTGAGCAGAAGGGGAATCCAGGTGGGTTTTTTGATCACATTCTACCAGAAAAGTGCAACACAGCAGGTCTACGAAAACCACCCTACCGTTACTTTGGTATCCTGAATGTGCGACTTAAAAAACACTCCACTTCTTTTCTTCTTCTTTTTTTTCTTCCATCTAAAGGATCTACTTATCTCCTACTAAATGTTCTCCCACAAAGACATGCTGACTGTAATCTCCCCTTTTTTTCCCCACACCTTCAGCTTATCTGTCTGCTCTGTTGCTTTAAAGGGGGGATGAGGCATGGGGAGAGGGAGCAACCCTCCCTGTTCTCCCTGTTGCCTCGGCTGTCGTCTGCAGCAGGTGAAGGACGTTCACCTGCGGCATGCGTGGAGATGCAGTTAAAAAACACTTTGGTGGATGTTTAGTCAACGCTGATGCATCGTCCGTGGGGCTCCTCCAAGAAACACACATTTTTAAATAATGTCAGTCATTTCCTGTGGAGCTCTGGGCTGCAGCAGAGTAAGAACAGGTTGGCGACTCGGGGAACGAGGTGCACTTTTAGTGCTACTTGTTTTTTCTTCTTCTCCCAGGAATTATTGCCTTGGCCAACTGCTCTGTCTTAATGCCTCTGAATCCCATGCGTCATGTCACTGCAGATGCATTCATTGTGGTAATACACACATCTGTCAATACGTGATCATGCACTTAATCAGTTTATTACTGCGCCTTGGGAGGGCCCAAGGAATACATATATAAGAAAGAGCCTTCTTTTCTTCATTTTGCTCCTGTTTCGACTCCATCAATCTCTCCTTCTGCTTTTGATCTATGTGTTAGCACTTTATTAATGATTCATGTTTTAATTCTGTCCAATGGAGGTCTGAGAATCCTATATCAATAACTGCCTTGCCAGCTACACATCAGAAGGTTTTTGTTATTGTGTGCCTCTTAGTTGGCGCCATAGAGATTTATATTTCAACTTACATGCAATCTTCACCTTCCTTTTTTTTTAGCTTTCTTTGTGTGCAAGTGTTGTTATTGTTGCCACACAGTAGCTTTTGTTTTTTTAATCTGTGCAGTCCACAAAGGAAAATCGTGCAAAACTAACAATTAAGCTGCAGGGATTTTTATCCAGCCAACAAGTCTTGATCGTCACAATAGCCCATTGCTCGATTTTCTTTCAGGTGACTAATTAAATGTTACAGCTCATTAACTGCAACTTCTTACCTGTTATCTTTTTCATGGAGAGGGCTAGAAACACTCGCCCCCAAGCTATGAGGTTAACTCTGGTGTCATTTAAGCCCATCAAAAATTAGGTTTAATATGAATGATGCAGGAAACCTACTGGACATGAGAAAAAGAGATGCAGATGAGATTTAGTTTATTTTAATTTGTGATGTCTGAAGACAGCTTGTTTAATCCAGATGGTTTTTGTTCCTGGCTGTTTTTAAGATACACCCCAAATGCCTCCAACCTCCTTTTATTTATTTCAGCTGTTTTTGCTTATCAGCTGGAATAAAATTTATAGAGAGAACTACAAAAGCTGTAGGACCTAGAGGTAGTTTTACATAAATGGTTAACCAAGAATTAACCATGATTTGTATTTTAAATTGATGCCTATATTTTTATACTAGATCATATGTAGAAGATATTGTATTTATGGAGTCCTCTTATAAATTATGCAGATTTTAGATGTTATGTAATTTATTAAGGGAAAAATCTGTCCAAACCAACTTTCCCCAAATGAAGATAAGGTTTCCGAGATGGTTTAAATCTGAATTAGATTGATCAGTCCATAGTGTGTTTAGTTTAGTTTTACTAACCGCAACCAAGCCAGATATCTGACTGTAGGATCAAGGAGGCACAGAAATAACACCTATCTAACAACAAGGCTTTGGCACTACAGCAAACCAGCAGAATCATTATCCATAAACCGGCAAAGTATTGATCAGTTCAAACCCAGAAGGAGCAGGCAAATTAAAATTACCCCAAGTGTGTAATGACAAATCGTTTAGATGCTCACAAAAGAACCGGGAACTACATCTAAATTATTGCTGGTCTGGCTAACCTACCGTAGGTTAGGATGGGTGTTCGCAGACACAAGTAGACACAACACAAAACTGCATCAGTTTGAAGAGAGCGATTATTTCTTCACATCTGGCAAAAAAATAACTAAATAAATAAACAAGCAAACAAGTTCATTATTCTCGTGAGTTTGAGAAAATATCCTATGAACAAACATGAAAATATTTGCAGTCGCATAGAATATAAAACTAACTCAGTATTCAGGAAAAAGAATGTGAAACTGCTACATAAATAAATAAAAGCACTGTAAGAGAACATACTCATGAATAACCTCAGATTATGAATCAGGATTATGAAAAAAATAAAAAGCATTGCAAATAGAGTGGCCTAATCAAAGTATGGAATTAGATGGGTGTTGCAAGATTAAAAATATATATGTAATCTCTGAGAATTTGAATTTAAACAAATCTGAATATGAGTGTGCAAAAATGTCCCCCCGTTGATACAAAGACGTCCCCGGTCAATTGCCTTTTTGAATCTAAAGGTGAAACAACCAAATATTCGTTTCATCAGGGGGAATTGCTTTTGAAATAAGGCCAGAAAAGTTTGAAAAACTTTTTATTTCCTTTTATAAATAACATCATGTGAAAAACAGCTTTTTTTAAATTATTATGTTTTTTTGTTTTGTTTTGTTTTGTAGCAAAATGTATTTTATGAGCAGAAACAAAAAATTGTGACTAGAAAAAAAACAGAAGTAGAAAATATCTGTCAGCAAAATATTTTTTTAACCCCACAAATTTGAGCTAATGTGACAAAAACAATGGACTTATTTAGAAACTAAATTTGATTATTTGAATCTTTACACTGTGATAACCATAAATCCCTCCCATTAACATGAATTACAATACATTGATGTAGTGAAGACTGCAACCACGTTTTCTGAGGTTATTACAATGTGTGGAAAGGTTTAGAGTATTACATACTTGTATTTTTAGTTTGATCTAAAAATGGTCAAAAGAATTAAACCCAGGATTTTCAAGTCTTTTATCTTCACAAGTTTATTCTGGGGGTTTTTTTTGGTTGTTATTTTTAAGGCTGCACAACAGGCTCTAAACACACTTAAAGTTTCCATCACTCTAAATGTATTGGGCTCCTGACAGGTGCTTGGAAGACGTGTCTTTGTAGAGGCTGACTACCTTATTTCTTTATTCACTCTTCTCATTTTTCCTGTTTCTCACTCATTCAGACTGTCTGGCATGCTGTTCAGTGGGGGGTGACGAAGGGTGATAATGCAAGTTGGGTGGGAGATATCGAATTTTCTTTTTTCACGTCTTGCTCCCGGTACCCCCTCCCAAGCAATCGTTTTAACTGTCCCTCCTTGGTCCTCCCCTTTATGTCCTGCTTTCATTCTGATCCATCTGTTCTTTGTCTGGGACTCTTTGTCTTGAGTCCTTTCGGTTTCTATCCCTTGTCTACATACGTCCTTTATAAATTACCCAACGTTCAACTGATGCACAGTTTTATTGTTTTTCCCCTCTTTTCTTCCACAGATCCCGGCGCAGTGGTGGAGACTCACAGTGCCGTACCTTATGCAGTAATAGGCGGTGTTCTGGCCCTTCTGGTTTTCACCGTCATCTGTGTCCTCATTGTCACCATCTGGTGCTCCGTCCGACAGAAAGGTAAAACATAAAAATACTCCCAAATGCACGAAGCTAATGTGACAAACGTTGTTTTGCCTCCGAGAAGTATTTTTTTTCATAGCTGCCGTTTCAGGTAAATTTGCTATTAAAACTTTATTAGTAGTTGGACAAATCTAGTTTTATGTAAATAATCTTTTAAAAGTAAGTGTGAAATGGTCCGCAGAAACCAGGATGGATCGGATGCTCCTCTCTGGCAAAGCGCTGTCCATAATAAACGATCTTGGCACAGGAAGCCAAATTGAAAGGCCAGGGCAGGAAAGATAGGCGTAACCTGGATGTTTTACGACTGTTTGTTAGTGTATCGAGTCTCAAAAGAAGACTTCCACTGTTTCCTATCTTTATAAGTGCCCCCAATTATTGCAAGTGTTACTCTGTGCTCTGCCACTGCCAATAAATTATTTAGGAATGGTGTGGCTAGCTGCAATCACGACAACTCACCCAACGGCTAGACAAGCTGTCTGTCAACTTTAGTCATGACTTGACCACCAATCAGTGGGAAGACAAGACTGTTACAACCACTCAGTGTTGAGGTTGTGGTCATTAGAGCTTTGTCTTTTGTCCATTGTGACTGCCAACATGTCGATCTTTCTCTGTAATAGGAAGAAATAAAGTGTCACTCACTTTGTGACTGAAAGGACACTTCAGTAGGGAAATGATTTCAGCTGGCTTTACTCCTGCATTACACAAGCTTCTTCCACAAAACTGTTTCTTGTAGACGGGCAAAGACAGACCTCTTTCTTAGTTACTTTAAATGCTTATCCAATTAAAACAAGATAGTGAAGTAATGCGTTGTTCCAAAAGATGCATTGATGACTAAATCGCAATCTTCTAAATCCATTGCATGAAAAGAACAAAGATTGAGTTTTTTTAGATTGTAACTTTTTAAAACGTTCTTTAAGCTTAAATGCAGCTATTTTAACTGTATGACTGTGTGTGAAAGTGTTTTAAGTGTCCTTCCACCAGCGATGGTGGATCTCCTGAAACTATTCCCTGTTCACCCTGACTGAACTGATGTAGATCTTAGGCCCTCTTTCACACACATGCCCTTTTAACTCTCACCACACATTTTCCATGGAACTGAGATGAGGGCTTAATGATGGCACTCCAAAACATTGAATTTGTCACCCTTTAGCATTTTTTTCATTAATTTGTTTGTATGCCTGTGGACATGATCCATTTAGAAGACCTATTTGCACCCTCTATTTAACTTTCTGGCTGACATCCTGAAATTTGACCAGAATATTTTTGCTGAGGCCATTTGAAAACGGCAGTCTGGATTTTTATGTTACTTTTGGAGTAATGACTTCTTCCTCTCTAAGTAGCTTTTCAGATAATGCCACCCTCTTACCAGCTTTAGCCAGCATCTTCAAGCAGTCTTCTGCTGTACCTTTAGAGATCTGGAAATTGTCCCCAAGGATAGACCAGGCACTTGAAGGTCCACAATTTCTGCCTCATGTTATGGAGGATTTCTTTATATTGTCCAATGTGTCATACAGGGAAGCGGAGCGTTTGAGACCATGTTGGGGTCATCCCAGTACTAACATTCAACTTGTATGGGTTAACTGTCAGATGTCGACTAACCCAAATGACTTTATTATCTGGCCTTTTCAAAAGAGGTTTAAAGGCATAGTAATTTAATGGATTGTACACTGATTGCTTTGAAATAAGTACCAAAAAAATATGTCTCCTTATTGTGGCATTTACCTGGTAGAAACAATCTTTCTAAGTTTCCCCTAAAACATGGAAAGTAAATTCTGAATTTAAG
Source organism: Orestias chungarensis (assembly GCA_032876305.1). Classification (NCBI taxonomy): domain Eukaryota; kingdom Metazoa; phylum Chordata; class Actinopteri; order Cyprinodontiformes; family Cyprinodontidae; genus Orestias; species Orestias chungarensis. The sequence continues at coordinate 2,564,414 of JAVLVB010000513.1, read as the reverse complement.
CAATAATCTGGGAGAGCGCCAGCACAGAAGGAGTTGTGTCGATCCCAGATGGGTCAAAATAAAACATTGCATGTTAGATTAGTATTGAAAATCTCCCATTCTAAAGAGTTAAAGACTCGAGAGATGCTTTATTAGTTTTGTTCTCTTTTCTAGCGTAGGCTCTACTGCAGAAACATCCCTTGGCTGAAGTCCAGTGAAGAGGTTTTGTATTTGCAGAAAAAAACCCCACTTAATTTCTTTACGAACCAACAATATTAACTTTTGGATTAAATTTCATTTTGGTAGCTTTTCACTAATAGAGTCAAGAGTTAACTTATAAGTAATCAAACTAATCTCTTATGATTAGTCCACAAACAAACTAAACATAAAACATACACTAAAAAGACACATGAAGGTTTAAAATCATACTTTTGGGTTTGCCTCTTATAATAAATGAAAATACAATTCATTATTCATTTCAATTCTCCCAGACACTTTTTTGTTTAAACAGTGATGTGCTAGAATATCTGATTTCTTCCTACATCTGCTCGTTTCCTCCCATTGAATCTGATTTTGTCTGATGGCTTTTTGCTTCTCCTCATCCTGTTTCTCAACTCTGTTGAAATGGAAGAAAATTTTAGGCAGTTAGATTTTGATTAATCTTTGGACAAATCATGTAAGATTAAACTTATGAATGAATAGAATGAATAGCCTTTATGGTCATTATACACATGTACAATGAGACTACATATATATACGTTTTTTCTCCCTGTCTTCCTGGATTTCTGGCATCAGACAGACAAATCAGCGCAGGTTTCCTAAACAGTCTTAAATTATCTTAAGTTTAACAAAATGATTTCATTTCCATTCAATATTTTAATTTTGGTGTTGGAGTCAGATCGCGTGCTGCAGTTCAGACTGATTTAGGTTTCTACACTATAAAGCTTTTGACATTGGCCTGAAAGTAAAGCCGCTTACTTAGCCATCTTGTGATATTCCCCCAAAACTGACCTTTTATAGTTAGAAAATAATAAAATGATGTTCCTACTTGTTTGCAAACACCTGACGTCTAATACAGTGCATTTTAAAAATAGTTTTGACTCAAAATCAAAACTTGTTGACTTATAACCATCAACAATGTGTGTCATGACCCATTGTTGATGGTTGAACACCTTTGGAAAGCTTAATTTTTTCTTATTTAGGTCTTTTGCATTAACATCACTTAGATGTGTGTAGATGTTTGGTGCAACCCCAGCTGAAAAAATGACCTTCATTAAAAATATTTAAGTTGTCCTGTCCTGAATCTGCATTAAAAGTTTTCAGTTAAGAAGTGAGCTTTGTTTTGTGGCTGATGCAAACAAAAATTTGTTCTCCTGCCCCTAACATTACCTCCGCCCTTCTCTACCAACTTCTCTTCTCCCCAACTCTCTCTTTTACTCTCTGTTGTCTGCGATTCTCTCTTTTTTCCTATTACCTACTCCTCTTACTCCATGCGTCCATTCGCCACCTCTAATTGTCTTCCCCGTAGGCTCATATCGTACAAGAGAGCCTATCCTTGCCTGGTATTGACCTAACAATCAGTTAACTAATGGCTTAATCAGTTGTAGGTATGGAACACGATAATATGAGCGCTAATTGCTGTGAAAACGTTGCATGGCGCTGCAATGATCATGACGCTTTGCCACCTAACCGCCCTCCTACGATTCTCTCTTTGTCTCTCCCTGTTCCTCTGGCTCTTTTTCCTCACTTTTTCCATCCAGGTTCCTATCTCACCCACGAGGCCAGTGGCTTGGATGAACACGGCGAGGTGCAGGAGGCCTTCCTCAACGGGAACGACGCCAGCCAGGGCAAGAAGGAGTACCTACTGTAGCCCTTTGTTTTGTTAATCCCTTTTCTTCTGACCTCATACCCTTACCCTGCCCTCTCCCTGCCTCCAACCTTATATACAGTATGTATATATATATAAATAAATATATATATACGGTATATAAAATATATACACACACACACGCGCACACACACTCCGACACAATTCGCCATAACAGGCAGCCTTCTGAAAGCGACTGTACTGCACATAGCCAATCCATCACACTCCATTCCACTCCATCTCCTCCATATACACTCATAACCCAAGAGACAGACCGAGAGGCGGAGAGCCTCTTGGCCCCAGCAGATATCAGCGCCTGTGCCACATACAGTACTGTACGTCCCAGACCGCTGGAATGAGCGACGACAGAGTGAAGGGAATGGTAGGCAAAAGCGAAATGATCCCGTAATTATTTAGATTGAGTAGGAAGAGGGGCCACACAATGTAAAGTGGCCCCTCTCTGCCTCGCCTGTGCAGCCTCCAAAGTGGAAGGGGAATTAGAGGCAGATGACTGGTGTAATTCACCGCCTGGAGAATAGAAGAATCTATTTCACAAAGCTCAGTGCCTAACCAAAGGAGGCGGCAGTAGTGCTGCACATGCAGGGAAGGGGGAGGTGGGAGACTTCAGCAGTGGCTACTTTAGGCTAGACGGTATATTACAGAGATTTTTTTTCCCTCCAAATTACAGTTGTATCTCGATGACGGAGTGCAGCTTGTTCATAATTCCCAACTGAAGCAGCAGGGAGCATCTGGACTTTAGCAATGAGCTAATTGTCTTTTCTGTAGTTTTAAATGAGCCTGAAGTAAAACCTTCTCTTTCTGTGCGGGAGTGAAATAAAGAGGCATTTCTAAACATCCCCTCCATACATCTCTACCATGCCGTCTTTTTTCTCTATTACAATCCCTCTTCTTCTCAGTCCCTCCCCCCTACTTCTCCCTATCGTTCTTCTGTTGTTGGCCCCGTAATAATGAAAGGATTAGCGTTGGGCTGAGTTCCCAAGGAGGAAGAAAGGAATATGACTTGCAGAGGCATTAAAGAGGCGCTTAATTATTTTAAAATGTCATTAAGAGGATAAAAAGGTTTTAGAAAGTTCCAATAAAAAGAGGAGAGCTAGCAAAAAGGAGTGAACAAGGAAACAAAGCGGGCGTATGCAGCCACATGTACACATTCATACATACACATCCACAGAACAAGTATACATATCTCTGAGTTCTTTGTTTGTATAAAAAAAGAACAGTGACATTGGTTGAATTAAACTTTTAAGACTTAAGGAAACTGTTTACTATTGAGACGCATTACGAAGCAACTATACTAACACAGAATATTAGCCTTTAGAGGTGCAACACCGAACAAACTACTGTCCAGTGATCTTTAAAGAAAACATAAAAATGAAAAAAAAAATTGTCTTTATGAAAAAAGAAGAGGTCTCATTGATTTTTTTAAAATAATTATTGTTATTATTTGAAAAATTCCGATTGTTGTTACTGTTATTATTATTGCCGTTGTTATTATTATAATTGTAAATGTTAAAGAAATGTACACTTCCCATGGTTTGTTTTTGGTTTCGCTGTAGAAAAATAAACTTGCTGTCATTTTTCTCTCTTTTTCCTCGTTACCTTCCTCTCTTTCACAGTATTTCTCTCTCTCTTTGTCTCCTGTGCCTAGTTGTCTCTCCTCCTGTCTTTCACACTTGTTTATTTTAGAGTCCATGTGTCACTGTTGATAAATATAGCTAACTATTTCTTTATAGGGGAAAGAAACAAAGCACGACAAAATAAAAAAATAATGTAAAAATACCCTCAGCGTTGTGATTCTTGTGTTTTGTGATCTTTTTTTATCCCCTAGAAAATCAGGGAGTTCTTTTTTTTTTAACCACATTCACAAACTAATTTGTCTTTTAATGGGATTTTATTTGAATAACCAACATAAAATAGTTCGGAATAATACATAGATTTCACATTTTCAAAATGTGTGTATTTATACCAGGAGTTTTTTGTGTTCTGCAAATGTTGCACTTATTCCCCTACATTAACTTGACTGCAACCATTTGCCTTCAGTTGTTAACAAACAACTATTAGAGTCCACTTGGTTGTAATTTCATCTCAGTATTAAGTGAATGTTAAAACACAATCAGCATCACAAAGACCAATGAACTCCTCTGATGGGTCCAGAAAGTCATGGAGACGTTTAAAGGTTAGTTAACAACACAAAATCTCAAGCTACAAACATCCTGTGAAAAACTGTTTATCACGTCCTAAAAAAATGGAAACAATATAGCACAAGTGCTGACATTCAGTACCAGGGCATGACTGTCAACCTGAACTGACAGGTTAGGCAATGGTAAAAACTGAAGCCACACATCTATTGCTCAGCTGGGAAAATGTGTTAACTGGAAATCTACGACCTTAAAGCAACACTAAAGAAGTTTTGGTTTTGGTTGATTTTGCCGATCCACTGTGGACAAGAGCGGTGGTGTTTTTAGCCTGAAGGGAGACTGCATTTCCCATGAGCACCAGCGCATAGCGTCGTTAAAATTGTGATCTCCCGGTCGCCTGCCATTGGATTGAAGTACATTTCTGTTTCCAGTGTCTGTGTGAAGGATGAATGGCGATGAGGTTATGAATGTAATTATGGTGAAACAATGATAATGTTGAAAATAAGCAAGTAACCTATGCCATAAAGCAGTCAGCACATTTGTATTTGTTTTGTGTGGCAGGGTTCCTGCCACCCTCCTCAATGTTTCTTAGTGCTGGTTAAAGCGGTAAACCCTCTCGGGTCATGACAGAGGCGTCATTTAACAAGCTGTAAGTTGATGTATAATCACAAAAGTTATGAAAATATTTTATGAAGGTTGAAAAGTTACTTAGTGTTCTGGATGTCTGTGGCACAGTAGATAGAATAGTTGTCTTGCAACCAGCCAGGTTAAAAGTTAAATTCCAGCTGCCCCCTGTCACATGGTAATGTACCCCTGAGCAAGGCACTTAATCCCAACTGATGTATGTCTTGGTGGTGAATGTGGCTATGGTGTAAAGTGCTTTGAGTGGTAAGTTTCATTAGAAAGGCGCTATATAAGTGAAGTCCATGTAAGTTTTACTAAATTTGTCTTTTGTAAGCATTAGAAGATAAAAGAAAAACACTTTATGGTTTGCCACAAGCCCTGAAGATATCAGACATGTAGAAAAAGGGGCTGTTGACAGAGGAAACAAAATAAAAGTATTTTATAGATGATTCCATGTGTGGGAAAAAATGACCCTGTAAGCTGCGCTGAACACATCAATTCCGTTAGTAGCAGCAACATCCTGTAGGTTTTTTTTTTTCTCAGCAGGAAACCAGCCAAGATGGATGATAAGGCATATCCAGGCACCCTGGAAACCCTGGTCAGTATCAGAAAAACCTGACTAAGGAGAATATACGAACATTTGATGGAAATGTGTTTGACCAGGGACACATTTAGACATTGCAGGACATTTGGACAATTAGGCCTGAACTTTAAAACCACTGGTTTATAGTAAATAACTTTTATTTCCTTTTAGTTTGATGCATTTGTTGATGCATGAAAAACTTCCAGCTGAAAAACTGATTCGTTTGAAAACGAAAAGCAAAAATTTAGACAGTGATATAGTTATTAGTACGACGAAGGTTTGCTGGTAATGGCTGCTTATTTGGAAAAAACAAAACAGACACATCTGCTGCCAGGGTACTGCATTACAAGAACAGATAGGGGATAGAAATGGGGACAGGTGGGTTGAGTCAGATGCACACAGAAAAATATGACTCTGCCATTAGCTTCCATGCAATCAATACCCGATTCTGTGGAGGAGCACTCAACATGTCCATCTGTGTGCAAGGCTAGATTTGAAAGCAGCTGGAGGTCACAAGGGGATGGATCGATGTGTTTCTCTCCCATTGATGCCGAAGCTCTGCGGTCGCCTGTCATAAAGACATATTGTCAAACGGCAATCAAAGTAATGGACTTGCCAGGCGCAACTGCCATGAGTTGACACTCCCGACTGCAAACAATTCACCCGGTTCGAGACACGTCTTTAGTTTACGATGACGCAAAGGTAGGTCTGGTAGGACCAGCTATCAGACGTGCAGGAGTCGATCTGAAGTAAAACAAAGAATATTGTTCCTTTAAAAGTCTTCCAGAGTGTATGCCCTTTAAATGCGTATTGTTTCTTTTTTTTCTTCAAATAACTTTTATTCTTTGTCTTTAGATTATTTTGTGTTTGTCTTTGAAAAAAGAAAAACTTAAATTTATTTATATTAAGCCAGTACTGAAAATTCATATTAAGTTAAATCCTATCTTACGTTCATGATCTGATAGGAATGAAGAGGGACCATTTATTGGCATTCCTGATAAATGATGTGGAAAAAGTAAATGCGCATTTTATAGCCATTGCAAAATCTCAGTTACTCTCCATAAACTAAATATAGCAGAAGGAGAACGTACTGTGTGGATTAGAATGTTAAGAAAATGTAAATGTGTAATATGTGATGTCTTGCATTTCCTTAGGTGTGAACATGAAGTGACAAAAGGCCATTTCTTTTAGCCACTATTCACAAATGTAATGACAGGAAACCATCAACAATAACTTTAAAAGTGCAAACAACCTTTAGGTTCTCATATCTACAGAAGCGTTTAACTCCAGGGGCTCAACAATAAATACAGGAGTGTGTTTCATTAAAATGTGAAAGTTTGCACACCATAATGACTCGTTGGGATTGCTGTTTATATCCCATTATAATGAGATTATTATCCCATTAAAACTATCTAAGTGTAATTTTATGCTAAATGCTAATTCTTTACAACTCATGATCATCCTGGGTTGTTGTTGCTGCTTCAATGTTCCAGCCTTTCTTTTTTGAGTAACAACAAATTTGATTTTAATGAAATGTAAATCTGATTATTACAACTTTCTCTATGTGAAGAGATACTAGTTCTAGTTTTAGTTCTGGCATGTCAACTCGTCTATACCTGTCCAGTGTCTAAAGGTTCACGTGGAATGGTGACCAACAAGACTGATCAAGGTCCCAAGTTAGTTTGATGCTTCATACAGTTTGGAAAAGTCTAAGGGATATGAACATACTTAAATCTAACCTCTTTATTATATGTAACCCCCATTTTTAAGTTATTTTTATTTTTAAGTGTTTTTATTTTGACTTTAGATGTTTTTTTATGTCCAGTAAAAAACTATCTTTAAAGAATTAGTTTTTTTTGCTGCATCCCTTCCATACAAATTATTTAGAGATAAAAAAGACTCCTGAACTAAAAGTTATAAACCAGCATTCTGTCAATGCACAGCAGAAAACAGGACCAATTTAAAGGTAGGTCTTTTGACATATTGTTTGCGAAACCACACTTGCTAACAGTCTGATAGACAGAAAATGTCTATCAGACTGTTTAACAGAAAAAATGTGACCCCCTAAACCTATTAGCAGTAAATGTGGCATAGAGATGAATTTAGTGGAAAAGAATGCGTCAATCCGATTTTGTGTCAAGTCGTTCCTGGATTTCTTTCCCTTTCTTCAAGATTTTTCTTTCAAATACTGTACGGTTATTTTTATGTCTAATGCTTTTTCTTTTCTTTTTTTTCACCTGCCTTTTTGAAGAAACTGGTGTTCACTTTGTTAAACCCACAATGCACGATGAGCTGTCATGGTCAGGTACAAGGCATGAACAGGAAATGTGTTGAAAAGCATTTTGAACCTCATTGCTTTTCGTTACTGCAACATAGTGCATTTGGGCAGTTTAATCCATGCAAGCTCATTTCTGTCCTTTGGTGGCAGCAGAAAAGTTTTCAGTCAGTCAGAAAAAGCCATCACTTTCAGATTGGACCATAATTGAACATTTAGCCCACATGCAAACTACTGAAAAATACTTACATATGTCCTCATTGTTGAGCATAACATATGTTTATGGCCAGGTTCAGGGACAGGGAAAAAAAATTATATAATTTAAAAAAATGAGTTAAATCCTTGGAAACCTGACCAATTTTAAGATAACATTTGACTCATTAGAAGCAAGCTAAAAGCGTAAATATGTTTTAAAACTGCTATCCAGCACCTTTTTTTGAAAATCTAGATGATGATGGTGATTTTAGTAATTCTGGACTATATTTACAGATAAAAGCCTATGAAAAACGCACGTGGCTTCCTACTGTTTCCAGGTTTACAAATTTATGACCTTAAACTGACTCATCTCAGATAATTTCCCATTTATGTCCCATTTATTACATCACATTTCATTTCTATGAGTCGCAGTAAAGGGAGAACGCATTACCAAGAGTTTGAAACAGAATTAAATGCAACCTGAACACGTCTTGGTGGCAGCGAGACAATAAAATGGCACATGGCACAGACCAGTGTGTACACAGTGATGAGGCTGTTAACATGAGACATTGATTAAGGTGACTTGTGTATCCGGGGGTTGCATAATCAGGAAGCAGAAAGCTTTCAGGCAAGCAGAGCAATCAAACGAAGAGCTGCACCACAGAAGAAAGAGCACTCTAATTTCTCCCTTTCTGTCTTTGTCTTTAGCAAATAGCTCTATAAATAATGTGTTCCAGCCTTTTTTTTATAGTGACTGAAAACTCAACATTGCCCACAATGAACCTTACTGTATTTGTAAGTACAAAGATGTGATGTGTAGAGCGAGAATGAAAGGAAAACGTTCCACTGTGCTCACAAACACCCAGTCAAGCGCAGCTAAAATCTTAACATACCTAAAACCCTTTTTGGCAAATATTTCTGCGTTTGATCCTGTCACCCATTAGACCCAAAAAGGATCCTGGGAGGTTGTTTTTCTGTTCATCCGCCTTTTCTTATCCTTGATATTACCTGCATTGCTATATCCTCATTTTTTTCCCAACCACTCTGGAGAATATTGTCTGCGAAACTCACAATCATAAATATTTTCAAATCCTTGTACTTCTTCACATTTCTTCAGTTTCTATCAGGAGAGCAACCCTGAACACACACCATGAGCAACAATTAAATGGATTATATCAAAGTATTTTTATATTTTAAGAAGGTCCAGTCATTTTCTACAATTAGATCCAATTGAGAGATTACAGATGACATAATTTGTTTACAGACAGTCTTTTAAAAATATAGCAAACATTTTTAGGTTATAGATATATAGACAGAAATGTACATCCTTATGATTCTGTATGTAAATGCTGCCGAGTATTTTGCTGCATTTCATTTAAAATACACACTAATTAAACATATACAACACATCATTTACTTTTTTTTAAACAAAAAAAATAAAAAGTACAACACAGAAAAAACCACATTATTTCCCTAACACCTCAGAATGCAGTCCTGATTTGACTGTCAGATAGGAGATACATTTATCATTTTTTTTCTCCATCAGTGATTTTGTAACACCAGCTTGAACAATCCAATTAATACGAGCAAGTTCTTTTTTATTTCGAAAGACCATCACGCTGTATGTAAGTCAAAGCAGCCCTGAATATTGTGTCATAACCAGGGTTAATTACGCCTCGCCTACAATACCAGAATCTCCCCAGACTAATATGTTATTAGGGAATGTTCAATTAGACTGTGTCACACATATATCTGCATCACTAGTTGCTAGCTTAGAGGGGATTAATACAAGGAGAAGAATAAAGCCCAAAGGAAGGAGACATGGAACAAACCAGGCATCTGTAATCAGGTTCGGGGTTATCATCTGCAGAGTTGATTTTCCAACATTATGTTTGGGACCTGATCATTAAAAGTAGTTTCTGTTTGCAAGTTACCATAATACGTACAGCAAGTGATTAGATAAATTTCCACCCAGAAAAATTATTAGTTTTTGTTTTTTTTATTCAGTTGGGCATTTTGTTTTTTCAAATATTTGTTTTTCAAATGCAATTTTTGTCCGTTACTATTTGTGAAAGTGTGCACAGAACACAGTTTTGTGTACTTTCAACGTTTAGATCTCTGGGCACACTTTAACCTTAACAGAATTTTTATCCGAGGACCACGGAGCTTTTTGCACCACCTCATGCAGAGCCATGTGCACAGACTTTCCTCTGAAATGGGAAAGTGAAGGGTGGATGTTGGGAAGGGCAAGTTGAAAGGATGCCCGTTGCTCCCCTACTTGCTTTCTTTGAGGAGTAAAGAGGACCGGGGGCACGAGGGTGTATGTCTGGAACAGGAACATGGCACCTGCATGAGCCCAAAAAGGTATATGGGTATGTGGGTTGAAAAGCAAGAAGGCCTGGATGATGTAGAGAGGCAAGCAGAGCAGAACCAAAAGAGACATGGACATGACCAGAAAACGAAGCAGACGGGATCGTTTCTCAGGATCTGTGTTACTAAAAAGATCTTTTTTGGGTTTTAAGCACAGCAAGTCAAAATAAATGGCAAGCAAGAACAGAAAGGGCAGGATGAACACAGTCATCCCATGAACATAGACAACGAACTTGGGACCGAGGATGGCATCAGGAGCACACACACCCCAGTGGCTGCTGTGAATCTCTGCGTAGGTGAAGTTGCTTGTGTCTTCCACGTAGAACTTTGACAGGAAGCCTCCATAGGGAAGGAACTTCCCGATTACTTTGCGGTCTTGTAAGTACCTTGGGACCGAGGTGAGAGTAGGAGGGGATCTAGATGTGGTCCAGTTGCCTTCCAGTCCATGGTCTTCAGTGCCGAGACCAGAACTGTCACTCTTGGAGGAGCTGAGGACATCTGAGCCTATAAACTGGGCGAAGGATGAGAGAACTGAGCCCAACCAGCACAACAGGACCACACACAGAGCTCGCCGACGGGTCACCACCGAAGAATATCTGCAAGAAAATACAAAGGAATGAAGTGAAGTGAAATGTGAAATTAGCTTGTAGCTTCATGAAAGAGATGTCTGTGTGACAACTGGTTCTACTTAGCAAATTTCTCCAGTACTCAACAAGCAAATATGCAACATCACACAGGAAGCTGCCTTTTAAAGTTTCTACTGAAGTTCTTGTCAAATATCTGGAATAGAGTTGGCTTCAGTATTTGATACCTTCACACAGCTTGTTAGTGAGAGTTTCATTTTTGCTCATTTGTCTAATTTCCTTTTGAGTGTGGAGTACTACTATTACAAAAAACAAATCAAACAACAACGAAAAAAATAAAAACACATGATAAATCCCTTGCAGAACTGTGCAAATGCTCTATCGTTTCTCAGGGTGGTTTGAGAATAGGGTTAGAATTATTAAGTTTCTTATCATTCTTACATTTGTAGTTTTTACTAGTTTGTGTGAGACATAGCTAACATTTCTTTAACCTTAAAATAGTTAAATGTAGATGGTCTTCTGAATTACTCCTTAGCTGTAAAACTGTCTGTGTTTAGAATATAGTTCTCTGTATTCTGCTTATGTTGTTATCAGCATCAGCCCTCCTCTTTTACTTAGCCTCCTCTCTTTCACCTTGTGTTAATAAAAAGACAAGCTCTGCTGTGGATAGTCAAAACGCATGGTGAAGTGTTCGGAGGAGCAGTTCTCTGTGTGTTCTCCTCTTGCAAGAGAGCTTGGTTGAAAACTCATTAACGTTGTCTGTGGTTCTTTTTATTTAGGTACACAAAATACCTATCAAATAGAAGGGCAAAAGTTTACAGTAGCCTTTTATCCTCCAGGAAAACAATGTATATGCTTTTCCCTATGAGCTATAACACAGACATTTTTGTTTGTTTGTTTTGTTTGGAGACAAGGTAGGCCTTGAGGTTTTCATAGAGGATTGTGGATGGCTTCTTTTGTGGAGGAGTGGGTTGTGTTGCCAAGTGCTGACAGGGGCAGCCCGGTTGGTCAAATTGGCAGAGGGAAGAATGACATAATCCAGTGGGCTTGGAGGAACGCTGGGGCGGCTGAAGTGTTTGCCATGCACAGCTTACAGTTGATCTGCTGGAAACAACAACATCAATGCTTTTTCCTTCTAATGCTAGTCCCCTGGATAACTTAATGAATTATTTACAGTTATAAGGACATGTGCAGCATGTGCAACAGACTGATAAGACAATGCCATGTTTTTATTTATGACTCCTTAAAGGTGGCCTTCAAACGTTTTTCTGTTCAGTCAGATTGTCTTTGTTTGAGACTTTGGTGGTGCAGTTGGTAGTGTTGATGCTTTGCTGAAGAAAGATCCTGGGTTTGAGTCCTGACCTGGGATCTTTCTGCATGTCTCTTCTTTCCAGCTACCCTGGTTTTCCTCCCACAGTTTAAAAACATGAATGTAAGGATGTGTGAGAAATGGTAATAAGTTACTTGTTACCTGTTGTGAACTTTGCTTTTGACTTTGCTTTCAAAGCGTGTTTTTAAGCAGTATTTAGGGATATTTGTCATTGTTTTTTATTTACCTTAACTAGACTTTTTACTTTTCAGTCTGGTGCTTCTAGGTTTTTCTGTTGTATCTATGATTTTAATTGATTTTCTTGTAAAGTGCCTTGAGAAGACATCTGTTGTAAATTGGGGCTATATAAATAAACTGATTCTTGATTCTTGATTATGTTGGTTTGTTCAAATTCATTTCAGTTTGTGTACCAAGCCACCTTATTCTGACCTGTAAATCATTAAACATAAAAACAAGGTCTTTTTTTCCTTTAGTGTACACAAGTAGCAAAAATCACAACCAAGTACACAGGATTTTAATACTTACATGTTATTTCCAAAAGATCTACAAATTGAAGGATTTACATAGACTTGTTAGATGGACTGAAGTATGATGATGTAGGTTAATTCTTATCATTACTATACAAGCAAATATGGAAACATTCTTAAAAACAACTACTTTACCTCTTCAGTCAAAGCTCTTTGCTGTAATATTTTACAGTTTTTTTTTAAGAATCACCTTTCAGATTCTTCTAATTTAATTTTAAGAAAGCCTTAAGAAACCATGACGATCAACTGGAAGCAAAAACATTATAATAATACAACATTAAAAAATGTACACAATTTTGAACATAAGTAAGTTTAAAGTGATTATATTATTCTTGCTCATGAAGAGAAATAATTTTGTGGGTGTATTTCAAATTGTAACGATCCTAAATATTGTTGTGCAATTCAATAAATTCAGACTGTGTTGTAAATGTCCCTCATTGTTATAAGCTTTGCTTTTAAATTGCTTCTGGATTTGTAGTTCACAATAATTATGTCTGAGAAGAACAAAAATGAAAATAGTGTAACTGAAAAAAAAAAAAACAACAACATAGAAAACAATAGTTACCAAACAGTGATAATTGCTATATATAAAAGCATGAATAGCAATGCACAAAACAATCGTTACCCAAGACAAATACAAAGAGGACCTGTGGTTATCAGTTTGAATGCGGCTTTCATAAGGTAACCATTTATATTGCACTTTGTCTATTGTGGTGGAAGAAGTAATGAAAAAAGATTGATAGCAGATGTTTGCACACCTAACAATACAGCACACTTTCCATGGATTAAAAAACCACTGTGGAATAAAAAAGTATAGCTGTAGTTTGTTATATTGACGAGTGGCCGCTTGTATTCTGACAATCACTGTTACTCAATCAGAATCAATTTTATTGGACATGTGTATGTGCACAGAGCGAATGTGTGAAAAGGGAAGAAATGAAATCCATAAACTAAAGTCAACTGAAAGAGTATTATTTGTATGAGCATGTGACTCAGGCTTTATGATTATGTCAATAGAATCCATTTTAAACAGAAAGAAATTGGTTTAGTACAACAAATGGTAAGGTAAGGTTGATTGTGGATTATTAATAATTTGATCACTTTCCCTTGAACAGTTTGTGGTACATCATTCGCCATAGTTGAAAGGACAGAAGGCCTGTTTGCACCGGTGCTACATTATAGTAGCTTTCCACCATAAGTGTGTGTGTGTATGAAGGGTTGAATGACTGAAGGTAGTGTGAACCGCATTGGGATCCGGTGGACTCGCTTTACATGGACAGGCCATTTAAATGCAATCGGTAGAATAGAATGTTCTAAAAAAAATTCTTCACTTGTGTCGATGTATTTTGAACAGACTTGGTGCTCTTGCTAACCACATATTTATCTAATTTACACACAGCTGAAACATCAACACTCCCTTGTTTCTTTCTTTAAAAAGAAGTGTGATATCTAACATTTTAACAGTTGAAAACACTTCGTATACTCAGCATGGTTGTTTGTGTCACAGTTTGTCAGACTCACCTGTCCGCCAAATGATGTTGCAGATGAGCGTCCAGTATGAGCAGCATTAACAGGAACATGGTGAACTGCCGGATCAACAAGGGGCAACACACGAGTGTCATGCATGTGTAGAGACACTGGGCTGTTTGCAGGTTGAGTAACAGAGTCACCGGAACCCCCACGGCTCCACCCACGGCCCCCACACAGCCCAGGCAAAGACGCAGGCAGGATGAAACACTCCCAGGTTGGATGCCGGCATGAGCCTGATCTCCCTGTTGGACGTCAGCTACATTTCTACTGCTGCTGACTGCCATGCATAACCTCACACTGACCACGATCACAAATAAGGACAGGGTGCACTGGCACAGGGAGTATAGCCAAATGAACTCCATTCCTGTGGAAAAATAAGAAGAAATAACTTATTTAAAAGTCGCAAGTGAGAGTCTAAACTTTAAGTTTAATAAAACATTCAAGAAAATGTGTATATATCAGTCCTTATGCAAATGCAGCTTTGTTTACTTCTACAGTATCTGCTGGAAGCGCCCTTTGTTCCCACTGAGGTCTTCCACAAGCAGCGCTCGAACAGCATAGATTGTTCAAAGAACGGTCAAACACATATAGAAAGCCAAAGTAAGGAGAATATAAATGAGAAAAGATTGACAAAGAGTTAAGGAAATATTGAGGCTAAGCTTAGTGGGTGCATGTGGGGAATACTTAAAACATCTGGCAAGAGTACAGGACAGAGTATTGAAAGACTGAGAATGCGATCCAAGTTTTTGCTTCCGACGCAAAGAGAGTAGATTTCTGATAGGTCTTGGAGAGCTGGAAATATGCCTGGGGAGCGAAAAAGGTCAGACTGGACCACACTTGACAGAACATCTCCACTGAGGATGTGAGCACCATGCAAACACACAAGAACAAGCACAAAGCTGGTGTTCCTTCCCTGTTACCCTTGCTTCACTTCTCCTTTCAGGGTGGCCTTTTTTTTAATATATATATAAATAACCTTTTAAACACAAACAGACCCAAACATTAAAAGTGCCTTTCAAAATTATTCATACAACATTTACTTTTCCACAGTTTACCTCCCATTTTGTAACATTATCTTTGCAAGAGATGGACTAATACAAAGATGTATGTAGTTAAGAAGATAAAAAACCGAAGGTTTTCATCATGTTTGACAAATCAAAAGATATGGTGTCACATGAATTTATGATTAAACATCTTTACTCTGACATCCCTAATTAAATACCATAAATGAATTGCCTCAAGAGGTTAAGTGAACTAGCAGCATCATAAAAACCAAGAAGCAAAGCTGGTTTTGAAGAGACAAACATACGATAGAATGGTCTGAAACGATTTTCAAGTGTTAGGTCAACCAAGTCAAAGTCCAAACTTAAATGAAATTCAAAATCTCTTATATTTTGACTCAGTTTAGTTTTTAGCAATACTTCAAAAAATAAAGGGCCATAATGTGCTGCACTAGCAGGAACAAGTCAGTCATGCTGGTTAACATCCCCAACCTGATAAGTCATTTTTAGCATTCACATTGATTGGCAGTGTGTTTTAGTGCAATTTCCAAACAATCATTAAAAAAAAAAAAGCAAAGTGGAAGAAAAATGAAATAGCAGATTTACGGCTTCGGTATGCGACCTCTCTGTTCAGTGTAATTAGTTTGACCTTTTTAAAACATCTGCAGTCAGGCTTTACTTCAATAATAATCATGGTTGGCAGGAAAAACTCCTATATAACACTTCAAAATCACATTATACAGTCGTCTCCTGTCTCGCCGTCTGAAGGGCTTGGGCAAAATTAACTTACTGAACTAATTACTGAGCTTATATCCACCTTGTGTGAATTTTCTATTTAAATTGTTATTTGTACTCTGGGAATGTAATTAATTGTCTTCATTACTCAATTGATGGCTTCAAATTTATGGGGTCAAACTTTTCAGCAACTTGTTATAAAAGATATATGAAGGTCATAGCTACCTAGAAGCTTATTTGATTTCAGGAAGGCAAGTTAGAAGAAAAAAAGTACTTTTACCTGTTTCACGGACCTTTGATGAGGCAGATATATACAAACCTCTTATATCTTTTTTAATTTAAGCTTTTTTCAATTGTTTTCTGGGTCTCTGTCTTTGCCTCCAGGCTCCCACACTGCCTACGCCCTCTCTGACAGAATGAACCGGATTTATAAACCTTCTGGTTATCAACCTGCCTTCTGTCTCTCTCCTGTCTCTGCAAACATATCAATTGTGTCAATGTTGGAGTACGGCTGCCCTTTCCATCTAAGATGTGCAAAGGGCAACATCCCCTCTGCCATCCAGAGATCTATGCAAATAAAGCAGCACAGGAACATACTAGAATAAGGTGAATTGAAGAGATTTTCTTATTTATTTTTACTAAACTCTTTGGTAATTTGTTTTATTTTTAAACTGCTTAAATTGCGGCAATAACAGCGCTTAATCAAGGTTTTTTTTGGCAGGTGTGATCAATAAAGAGGAATCAAAGCTACGCGGAACAATACTTCTCTGGGTATTAAGAACAGCACTGATAATAAAGCTATTTGTGATTTTTGAATATTTTTATGACTAAGTTTTCTTTTGACACCCCTGCACAATGACGCCTCATTACCCCTTTAAAAGAGATCTTCAAGATCATATTAAATCGTCATCTACCCTGCCAGCTAAAAAAAAAAAGTGAAATCCCTGTAAAGTTAAAAAAAATGCAGATTTATGGTGTGGGAAGAGATAGAGCTGTTGTTCTTCAAGTCCCTCTCTACTGGATGTCATCCTATAGTTATTGGGGCAATAGTCCACATCAAACTTACTTTTAGTTGAAATACAATCTCATGACAAAGGCTCAAGGTGTGACACCCTCGAGGATAATTAAGTGATTAAAATGACACATTAATATCAGGTTTTTCAAATGTCAATTGATTTGTAAATTATCAAGAATCAGTTTATTTATATAGCGCCAATTTACAAAAGATGTCGTCTCAAAGGCACTTTACAAGAATATGAATTCAAATCATAGACATTACAAATCAGTTTGAAAAAGTTTTCAAGTCGACGAACGCCAGCAGAGTGCATTGAGTGATTGACTTGCAGCATTCACTCTTCCCAAATCATCAATGGCTTGTGTAGTCGTTGACATTACAGTAATGTAAGGATTCAAGGATTTTTCATTGTCATACGAATTCATTGTGATAAGACGGAAGACAAAGAACTTAATTCAGTCAACTAAACAGAGAACTTGAGTTCATTAGTCTGACTTCCTCTAAATACTTCTAAGCCATCTGCCTGAGAGAAGGAGCTGAAACAGTCTGTGTGCAGTATGGGTTGAATCCTTCATGATGCAAAGCGCCGTCTGTCTGCAACATTATCTGTAGAGGTTTGCAATGGAGGGAAGGTTGCTCCCCACAGTCCTCTTTTGCAGCCTGAACCACCCACTGTAGGGCCATCCTCTCAGCAGCTTTACAGCTGCTGTGCAGAGAACGCTCTCTAGCACAGAGTGATAGAAGCTCCTCAGGATGGAGTTCTCAGGTCCACCCTTCTGCATTGTTACGTACTTGTGCAAAGCTTTTTGAAATAAACCATTAAGCACGGTCACATACTCCTAATTCCTCGCTATATCTGGTTCCAAAAACCAAGGACATTTTGAACGGACCTAGAAAAGAGCATTCATTATGGGTTAAAAGGGCAAGTCGAAAGGGTTCACATGCACTCTACTTTTATACAAGTACTTTCATTCTTTATGGCAAATGAATCCACTGATTTTGAATAATTCAGACAAATGAACAAAAAACTCACTGTTAACAACAACTAAGAACTACAGCCTGAAGCCCCTGCAGTTCTTTATACTTCATGATGTTTATATTTTTATTTTTATTTAATGCAAATGTGTTTCCTTGAACTGCAGAGATAAGCCTTTAATGCTCAAAGCCCAACTATGGGTACAAATTATTCAGCAAACAGCACCATGGCAGGGCCACATTGACCTGAAACAACAGACTGCCTTTCACAAAAACACATATCTATCACAAAAAATGAGATGCAGAAATCAGAACAGCCTCCTAAATCCTGATTATGTTTTAAAGTACAGTTTCTCTTTGTATTAGGCCCTGGCAGAAGCCTTGTGGGGGGGATAATGAAATTTAATGAGCAGTAAAACAAAATTAAATAGTGTTTGGTTTCAGTAACTAAATATATAATCCTCTTTATCCTCTGTATTTTTATTTTTAGTGTAAATTCTTCCATATTCTCCCAAGCTTGGTTTGTAACAGATTATATGTAATTGGTTTATAAAATCAGAGATTACATGTAAATTAATTACACTTTGATCACATCTATAAAGCACTGAAATAAAAATGTAAAACCAAAACAATTGCTAGATGGATGATTTAATGGGATAGTATTTTATTTCATGTCTTTAAATTTTAGATTTGATTTTGTATTAATATTGCTAATATTCCCATTTAACGTTAAATGCATTATTGCGTAACGCTCCTTTTAAAGTTTCATATTAGAAAATGCAGAAAAAAAACAAAACAGAAACATAAACATGTTCTTGAATGAGTCTGCATCAGTTTTCAATTCCATAAGAAATATGTTTTGTAGTTTAATCATTCAAAGCTTACGATGTTGGATTTTTTGAAATTAAACTTTTTTTTTGTTTAACCTAATACATTAAAAACCCATAAAAAACATTGAAAAAAAGATTAAAAAATATGTATTTACAAACTTATTAGTACTCCTTATAAAGAGTATACACAGTTTTACTTAAAAAATACATCTTTCCTTTTTTTAGACCTTGCTCTAATAACAGTAACTTCCAAGTTTTGCGACATATTTTCTATTTAAATCAGATCTGAACTAATATGCTTTGAAGTAAATACTAAAATTTCAGTGCATTTCTGGGTAAACGTGTATGGAAAATCTACTCCAAGCTTCAGGTCTTCTGCAGGCGTTGGGTGTTTTTCTTCCTCGCATTTAGCTCCATCAATCTTCTGATAAACTTTGAACAGCTTCCTGTCCCTGCTGAAGAAAAACATCGTAATAGCATGATGCTGCCACCACCATGTTAATTAAAAAAATATACATTTGTTTGACTGTTTTTCTTTTTTAACTATATGCACAGCTGTTTTTTTTCCAGTCCATTTTGTAATATCCTTTTGAAGTAGTATAGATTTTTTATAAGATGTCTTGAAAATCATTTATGACAAAAAATATGTTGGTGTTTGAGTGTTATTGGAATTGGTGTTTATGTTGCCTGTCTATTGCAAATGGTTATTACAAGGCAAACTTTTATTTTGCAACAGAATTCTACAATACTTTGTAGGACAAGAAATTTAAAGAGTTTTTTGTGGAAGCAAATCTTTCCAAAAAGGCTTTCTCATTTTAAGAATGTGGCTGCATTATTTTACGAAGTAAAATTCGTAATCAACAATCCTAATTGCATTTTAATTTCCTACTCATTCATTCCCTTAATTAAAAAGAAATTAAAAACACACTTGAGATTTATTTTTTAAAATCGGCCCCAGAAAATAATTACCAAAATGGAATTTGAAATGTAAAATTTGAAAATTAAAACCCACTTCCTTAAAGGCTTCTTCATTTTAAGAATATGGCTACATTATTTGAATCAAAAATACAACTAGTAATCAATCATCCTATTTGCATCTTCTTCTTCTAGACTGCATATTTCTCCCATAATCCAAAAGAAAGCAAAGTTGACATTGCTTCCTGCTAACTGAGCTACTCATCTTGTTCGGTAGGGGGCGCTGTGCGTACATTGCAATCGTGCTGGGATACTGGTTGAATCGCTTTTTGGCGCATGTGCAAACACATCTTGAAAAAATACATCTCAAAGGTCTTTTTCATTTTAATTATGTGAAGGACTGAGCTCTCCTAAAGAAGGAAATTAAAATGCAACTGGGATGATGGATTACACATTTTATTTATGAGCCAAATAATGCAGCCACATTCTTCAAATGAAAAAGCTCTTCAATATCTAACCATTTGCTTCCATATTTTTTGTATTAAAAATAATTTTATGGGTAATGGAAAGCTTATTGATTAATTTATGTATGCAATATTTGTAAATGAAGTCACAGCACTTTTTAAACAAACATGTCGTTTTGCCTTTAATTAGTAAAATCATTACCAGATGAATTGAGGTGAACTCTTTTTTAGTATATTTTGATTAAAAAAACATAATTTCATGAAAAATACATTTTGTTGCATAAGGTGTAGAAATAAATTACTAAAAACTCATTTAGTAAAAGACCAATTTTCGTTTTATACTTCTGTATTTGCTTGAATAATTAACTTGTCAGCGTTCTCTCTTCTTCTTCTTCTTCTTCTTCTTGTCAGCATTCTCTCTTCTTTTTCTTCTTCTTCTACATAGATTTTATTGGCGGTTGGCAAGCAACTTCCGGTGCGCATTACCGCCACCTACTGGAAAGGTGTGTGGGTCAAAATGCCTTTGGTTATTGGAGTGTATCTTGTATGATTAGTGTTCCTAAGTTATATGTTCATAAACGTTGCTTGTTTGCTGCTCCTTCCCTGTCAGTGTTCTCTCGGAAATTACAATTCAACTTGTAGTTCAAAGAAACCGGAAGTGGCACTTTGATCTCGCGAGAAAAAACACGATTTGCCCGTTTTAATACGGCTTGGAAACCCCGTTCCTCCCTCTTCCCTCCGCTGTCCACAAGCGAGGTAAAGCGCTATTTGTCTCTTATTCACATTTAGGGTAATAAATTGCTCTAGAACGTGTTTGTTTTCTTTCCAGATGCAATATACCGAGATATAACGACTAGCTTATCAGAGTAATTGGGGTATATTAGCAAATATTTCAATGTGGCTCCTAGTTTTTAGGTTATTAAAGTGTGGGTCTTCTCAGTGTAGCTGGTAGTAATGGCCGCCCCCATGCTGCCTTCGGTGGCCTACTAATGCATTTGGATGTCCGCTATTATAAGAAATGTTAAAGGTTTATAACTGGGGATGTTAAATGAGAGTTTTGTAGAGCCTGTTCGTGAGGTTTTCTGTGTCGTGTTTTAATCATGCGTGGGTCAGATACGGGAACGCTAGCTAACATGCGATTTTAGAGCTAACATGCCGGCTACATCTGTTAGCTCAAAGAAGTGTAGTACATCTTAAATGTTTGGCATTTAGGCAACGATGCAGGTTGTTAAGTTTGCGTTTAAGTGAACTCATAAATGATTGATCACTTTTGTTTTTTGTCAATAAATACAGGGAGCCGGATCCACAGATTAGCCGGTAGCTAGAAGCTAATGCTCAGAAACTGCCTCATATTGGCTGCATGGTATTCCTGATTACATTTACAGTAAATGCCTAAAGAAGGTAGATATGTTTTATATAGAGTGTGTTCATGTGAATTTAACCCTGTATTGTGGGCAGATCTACCACATGGAGCATTTTGACCAGGAATTTGGTGACATGCTGAATTTCTTGTACTGTTTCTGCTTCTTAATGGATCTCATTAAAACTTGAGGACAGAATAAACTTAGCCATAAACCTTACATGCTCACTTGTTAGAATTTAGTCTCCCATTTTATATAGTCACCTATGTATAATTACGTTATTTCTTGTGCATTACATAATTGCACAACATTACAAATTATAATATGTAATCATAAAGAATAGCTTCAATACAATCGCAATTATATTTAAGGAACCCATGCATGTCAATCATAGTTGATGAGAAAACCTATCTGACACACTTTATACTGTCGGAGTTCGTATCGTAATAGTGAATCTAAATGTAATTTAACAAATTCAAAAAATCAGTTTTTAATTTTCTGCATTTAATGCAGAATAATCTATTTAAGGTTTGATAGGTTTTAGGTTTAGCATTCTGCCAATTTGGAGCAGATTAAAGATGCTGAGAGTAGTGGAAAAAAAGTGCACTGTTTAGCCAAATTTGAAGCTGCAATCAGAAGCCAACTTCAGTTTTACATAGACCAACTGTAGAGGGTTTAGGTCTGTTAAAGCACAAACTTGTTACACTTTAAGTGGTAAAATTCACTATTGGGGTAAAGTTGCATACAATTGGCAGATTAGTGTTGCATGTAGTCGTAATTTCTTTACTGTTTTCAAATGGAATAAAATTACTTTCATCTTTTCATCCCTGTATTTTCCTTATTCTGTAGTTTTATAGATTCTTTAAACTTTCTCAATGCCTAACCTTTAGTTTGATGTCTGTAAGGTGCCTAAAAATGTATATTTTACATTTTGAAGCTTAATTTTGTACTGCTGTTGTTTCACTTGTGGGCCATCTCTTTCAGATGCCTGGTGTTACAGTGAAAGACGTTAACCAGCAGGAATTTGTCCGCGCCCTTGCAGCTTTCCTGAAGAAGTCAGTAACGTTTACCCATTATTTTGTTTCTTCGTAAAAACTAGACTTTTTAGATGCTGATGTTTTCTCCCGTCTCCAGGTCAGGAAAGCTGAAGGTGCCTGACTGGGTGGACCTTGTCAAGCTGGGTAAGCACAAGGAGCTTGCTCCCAGTGATGAGAACTGGTTCTACATCAGATCTGGTATGTAAAGACTTTTTTATTTAATTTTTTCAATGGAGGTAAAAAAATACTGGATTTGTTTTAGTTATTTTTCTTTCTCTGTGTAGCATCTACAGTTCGCCACCTGTATCTCCGAGGGGGTGCCGGTGTTGGCTCCATGACCAAGATCTATGGTGCCCGCAAGAGGAACGGCGTGTGCCCTGCCCACTACAGCGTCGGATCCAAAAATGTGGCCCGCAAGGTGCTGCAAGCTCTTGAACTTCTCAAGATGATTGAGAAGGATCCCAACGGGTAAGTGATGTAAAGACACAGCAAAATCTGAATATGGAGCTGATGTGGTTTAGTTTCAACTTTGCATTTGAAGCTTTTGCGAGGCTGGCGGATGGGGTAAATGATTGGTTCTCCTAACCCTTGTCTTTAAATCATCCACTAGTACTATAGCATAGAGACAAAAATGTAATTGATCTGAGTCTTCTATATCTTTTTATTTATTTTATTTGATTGATTTCCTTTTACAGTCTGTTTAAAGTTTTGGTGACGAGAAACGGTCAGAGTAGTCTTAAAGGTTTTGAAAATTTCTCATAACCAGTAATTGAATTTTGGCAGACTTCACATGTTTTTATTTGAGTATGTGCCAGACTGTCAGCTTAATTTAAAATTTTAAATAAATCAATTAAACAAGCTTTTGAAAAAGCTGCTCGCGCCTACTTGTGATAATTGTCTGTTAGCAATCAGCTGCTTTCATCATCTTCACATCATTAAGTTAAATTAGTTTTGCTTAAAAATTCTGCTGGGTAACAAAAATGGTAACGGTTATAAAAAATAAAAAGCAGCATGAAATGCAGCGGCCATACATTTCTTGGATTAAAAGTAGCACCAACCTTCCCAACTTTAAGGTCTGAGGAAATGTATAAAGATAAAATGGAACTACTGTTTTTTTTGGTTGAAGTTGTAGCTTTGAATCACAAAAAAAATGCTGAAAATACTCGATTATTGCCACGGTTCATTTGGTATACGGTATTTGAGAGAGAGGCTGAGTTATACACAGGTGATAATCCACACATACACTTAGAGACACAAATCATCCTAGAAACCAAAGTATCTAGGATGAATTCTCATGTACATCGGAGTCCATGTAAACCTTATGCGGGGATTAAAACCCAGGACCTTTTTGTTCTAAGGTTTTATGCTCTCCTGTCCAAATTTCAGTTTGGTAGCTTTACAGAAATTGTTCTTTGCTGAACAGATGATAGTCAGATTCATAATTTTCTTCAATTGGGATGTGAAAGAGTTTTACTAGTATGCTTGTATATTCTCTCTGTACCAGCACGGCTGGACAGTCCAGAAAGATCAGTTCCTACACTTCAGCTTCCTAATCTCATTACCTTTTAGATTTTGTCTGTTTTCCTGCTGAAACCCCATGATTTTGTTTGTAGTCCAGCATGTGCTTTTTAAATCAGTCTTAATTTAAAGTCTGTTGTTTTATCAGTTAAACCAGGGCTTTAAAAACACAGAACGAAGGTATTCTATTAAAAAAGGGCTCAATCAACGTCTCTAATTTAAAATGGTGTTTTTGTTGTTTTTTTGCTAATTTATTGCTGCATTATTAATTTAAAGATGTATTAAAGATGTCAAATACTCCGATTCCTTTTCCTCCAGCAACTGCTCAATGATGGGGCATTTATTTTTATAGTTAATGGGCTGAAAGTTGCAGTCCTGGTTTCTACAAAACTGGGATGATTTAATAGTGAATGCTATTCCTTCAAAGATTGAGCTTTCACTCAACTCAATATTTTATAGCTTATAGCAATTAAAACTTTTGAATCCGTTTAAAGATTTTGCAGTTGACTTCTTAGTTAAATAACTTTTAAAAATAAAGCCGCATTATGGTTCCAGTTTGTTTGAGTTTATATATTTTCAGACTTCCTCGTTTTAGGTGAGCTTTTAAGGGATTTTCCGCGTTAGTTTGGCCAGTAGTTGATAGTGATTATTAAAGCTGTTGAAAAAAGTTCCTTTTTTTTTTACCTGTGTTCCTAAAAAGAATGTTTTTAGTTCCCATTTTGACTTGTGCCATTTTAAACAGAAATGATGATTCAGCCTGGGACCAAAGTTGCATTTTAAAGCAGCAAATTGGAACAAAATGCTGCCGATTAACAAAACAGCCTTTGGTTAATCGCCTCCTCTTAGATGTTTTTTAATGAGGATAAAACGGCTCGAAATGAAACTGCAAAAACCAACATTTTGTCGATGGCTCTTGTGGCGACTGAAAACTAGATGTAGATGAGACGTCTTTGGAAAGCTCAGAATGTGTCTGCAAACATTGCTGTCCTAACAACGTCTCCCCATTTCCTGGTGCCTCGCTTTGATTGTTTCATTTGAGTTAATGTCGCCCTCTGGAAGCGCAGTTGCTCATCTTTGATTAAAACACCAAGCAGATGTTGGCTGCCTGTTAAACAGCTCTCATCTTGTTCTTCCAATGCTGACTAAATCAATTTTCTTTGAGGCTTCCACTTTTAGAAAAGTGATTAAAATGCTAGAAGCAGCAAATGAGAAGTAATAACTCTTAAAAAACCTCCAAAACAATTGATCGACATTTGTTTTAGAGTGAGCCTCAAACAGAATTGGAATTTGACCTGTTAGTTTTTCTTCTCTGCTTTTCACCCATTGACTGATAATTGGTCAACAGCTGACACTTGTCACTTGGTTTATTTGGTTTATCTTTTCTCTCCAGTGGGCGAAGGCTGACCTCCCAGGGAACCAGAGACCTGGACAGGATTGCTGGCCAGGTGAGAGGTTGTTTTGCAAACTGTGCAAAGTTTAAACGGATGTACAAAACCCAAGAACATGATTTTGATTTTTGATGCCTATTGAAAGTTTAGTTGTTACATAACTAATACACTTTCTTTTAGACCCATTGAGAATAATGAATTATTTTGATAAAATCATGAGTCGCACAGCTTTTTGACAAATCTATTGGTATTTTAACCAATTAGTCAACTGTAAATTTTAATCTGAATCATCTTTTTTGTCAGTCTGTTGTTTCTGCATTGCTATACAAATTAAAATGAGGTAGATGTAAGAGGAACCCAGTACCCAGAGATCCTTTTTGCTCATTTCCGTTTGTAAGTTCTCCAGTATGATACTGGAGAGAACTGATGGGTGTACATTTAGTGCTAACTATGTGATTTAGATACTCACTCACCACAGTAGTGCTACTAAGGCAGAGATCTGGATTTCCACAACATTGTCTATTCTGCTCACTGGCAGAGAGTTGTGACCACTTTAGCCCCCACAGCTTCCTGTTTTCCATCAGATTGCCTTTGCAGATGATCATTTACTAACTTCAGTTGATTCCAGGGTTTCTAAACTCTTTCAATTATGGATCATATTAAAATTGATTTAAAGTTTCTCAAACTAGAGCGAAATGCAAAGTTTTGCTGCTGAAATGGCCAAAGCTCAAACATAAATCTGCCAAATATACGAATCGCTTCAAATATTGAATTGACGCCATCGACGGGCCAAACTAGTTAAAAATCCAAGATGTTCAAATTGAGCTAGAATGGGGTTTTCTGCTCCTTTAGTCGCTGAAGTTTAGATTTCAAGGCAGATTTTGTTTCAGCCGTTGGTCCAAAAGTCGAGCAACTAATGAAAAGCCCTTTAATCACCCGTATAAGCAGAGGCTAACTCCAGTGTTTGGAGGATAGAAACTGTGGCTGTAAAACACATTTCATAGGTTTGACTCATTGCTAAAATGAAAGGCCTCACTGTTATATTTGTAAGTTTTATAATTTATTTTTCAGTTGAGCTTTGAGACACGTTTGAGCGATGCATCATCATCACAAGGATGTTCTCGCTTAGACACGCAGGGCTTTTCTGGGGGCGCGTTTACCTCTGAATGCCAAAAATCTGCATCAGGCTATTAAAATCGTTGCCCTTCAATGTAAACCCAAAAACTCACAGTTGGGCCTTGTCAAAAATCAAGAGTGGTAGAAATTGTTTTTAGTCGAGGGTAAAAACTGGGTAAAGCGTGAGGAGGGAATTTCATGCACGGGTAGTTTCCCGTATGGCGCCAGTTGTCTGGTTTATTCATATGTGGATGAGTGGACCTGAGATGGGCCTTCAAACCTGCTAAATTAAACTGGGAATGATCTTTGGTGCAGCTCAACTTTGCTGCTAATGTAGTTTCCAATGGTTCATCCCTCAAGTTTCTCTCCTTTACGCCGTCTTATAGTTTTAATGTTTATATTGACTGTAACAAACAGTTTTTATCCCTGTTCCTCTTAAATTGTGAATCGATGGGAAGTCACTCTCATTTGTTGGCTTTGCTGTTTGAAACACTATTGCAGAGACTTAAATCGGGGGGTTAGAAGTAAAATATGAACAAATGGGAGATTAAGCAGATGGGGAGTTTGATTAGATTGGAATTGAAGGGGATTAAATGTTTAGCCATTTGTAGCGACCATATGCCCCACTTTCCTAAACTCTGAAATTAGTACCAGCTAAAAATGTTTCCAAGTATACTAATGTGTTGTCTTTTTCTCCACAGGTTGCAGCTGCAAACAAGAAGTCTGTTTAATAAACATAATTTTTTTTTGAAAGTCAAAACTGAGTCTGTTTGTATTTTTAAATCAAATGATTAGGATTTAAAATCACCTTGTTTCATTTATTGTAAAGTAACATTTTAGGTATTTTTATTTTTTTTTTTTTTGGAGAGTAAATCGGTTGCAGGTTTAGTTGTCGCGTTCATCAAATATGAACCTTCTTTCAAAAATCCCAATGGTGGATGCAGGATTCATTAAATAAAGACTGCAACAGAAAGCTGCTCCAGTCACTGAGGCACTGCAGGTTTAGAGAAACGGCCGGGGGGGAACGTCACAGCGGTGCTCCATTGTTGCTGTTACATTCTTTTGTCTTTTTTTCAGCCTGCAGAGATTTGGTTGTAGTCCCATGATGGCATTTAAAAAAAATAAAAAATCTTGATTAGATTGTCATTAGAATCCCAGTTCAGTAAGGAGTGAAATATACAGGGGACCACAGTGCCACCTAGAGGCTGAAATTAGACCAATTTATTTTAAAGGGTGAGAAAATTGTCCAGATAAGTTAGATGGAGAATTAGAAATTTCATACTAAATAAGTTGTATAATTTTTTTTATAGCAAACCTTTAATTAAACCCTAAAGAGGAGGAAACAAAAACAACAGGTGTACAAAGGTTGCACTTTTTGTTTTAGCCTTTGTGAATGTGGGTTTGTTTAGAAAAGTCTGTTCTGCTGCTTTAAGCTGACTGGGGCAGTTAGATCCTTAATTTAGTGGAGTGTCTTCTGTCCTGTAGAGGGTGTCAGACCCTGCAGAAAATGATCAATCCAGCTGAGATGCTCCATTTTCTCTTTAAACAAAAAATGTTTTGGTAGAACCACATTTTTATTGCAATTTCTGTTTTCTAATTAAATGCCGATTTTAAAAAAATGTGCAAATCAAAATTGAATTGGGTGTAAAAGCTTTGTAGATTGATGGTAAAATATAAAATGACTGCAGGGTTGGGAACAAAGTACAGATGTGTGGCAGCAAAAAGGTTATTGTAGCAATTAAACTCAAATAAATCACAGGTCTGTTTAAAGTTGGGTTAGTTTGGTGATTGTGGCTTCCAGCAAATTAAATCAACCCATAATTTAAACATTTGGTAACATTTTAATTTGGTTTACTGATTGTCTATTGGCCTATTATAGAATATATGATCTTGACTGAAGCTGTTTTCCATAAATTACAAATGCTGGGTCGCATGGGGAGGAGGGGCTTCTAATTCATCTGTGTTCTAAATGTGTTTCTTCCTATGATTGCAGTTCATTGGCTTTTCAGTGACAACATGGCTACTTTAGGCAGATTGAACTGTTGCTGGTCAAAAATAAAGCAGCTCTACAGATTGAAGTCTGAGGAAAGCTGTAAAACATCACCTGTCGATGAGGCGGCTTTGCAAATCAGATTTAAGGGTTTTCAAGGAGCTTTGCAGACTGGAGCATCATTCCAGTAACTTTCCTATATTATGAATAATCCTGTTGGTAACAACAGTTTAGGCGTGTCTAAACAGAAACCTCGTGAAGTGTCTCATGTCTTTTTTGTTTGTTACCGCACTTTAATCCTCCTGGTTAATGCCTGGACATCATTGTTAAAACTACAAGCCCTCGGGGTCCACTGCTTCAAAGAAGCTGTTGATGACTGATGAACAAATGCTGAGTCGGTTCTGAAATGCTTAAATTGTAGCTGAAATGTAACTAGTAAATAGTTTAATGTCTCTTAAAAGAAGGTTCTAAAAAATCTCTTTTATAGTTTTACGGTACTGATAACTGGTGGAAGCACCGGGATACGTTAAATTATCACTTCTCACTTTAAAAATCCTGATTCCTCATTTGGTCTTTGAGCTGATGAAGTTGCTCTAGTGATTCTGCTTAATTTTGTTCATTTGAAGCGAGTCTTGGGAGCGTCTGCACTAAACTCTGCCTTCTACTCGTCCCTTCTGCTGAAGGGTTTTCTGACTCCTGTGTTTGGAAGCTGTTTTATTTGTTGACAGTAAGCCTCTCTGTGTCTCCCAGTCTGTCAGCTTCTCTATCATGGTGTGTACAGTACACAGCGCATTGTGTGCCGTCCTGCCGGACTGAGTGCACAGCTGTCTTTTTTTTTTTTCCATATCAGTCATAACAGTCTCCAATTATTCTGCACTTCTCTCTGAGAATACGCTGTGAGTCGTGTTTTCGTGCTGCTATCCCAGCTCCCTCATCCTTCCATCTTCCCTTCTTTCAGCCCTCCGTCCGGCCTCTCCCTGCTGTTTTTATTTGGAGAACAGCTGTTTTGAAACACCTGAAACAATCATTGCTTCCTCGCCGGTTCAGTCCGCCTCCTACGTGATTGGGCTTTTTTTCCCCCTGTAATTTAGAGGATGGAGAAGCAGCAACATGTCCTTGAGTGAAGGATAGAAATGTGAGGAATTTTGACATATTCCTGTGTTTTTGCAGCACACGCCATGAATGTTGGCTGCAGATTTCATCTATGCGCAAGGAGAGCGTGTGCCTTCTTTCCAGGCAATTTCCTGTGCAGTCAGTCAACTTGTTTGTGCACCATTTGTCATTATCAGCAGGCTTCACCGCTGCTGAGTAATTACCACGTTTAACAAATGCACACTCTAGGGTCTTCGTCTATGGGCCCTTCGGCAGCATGAGGGGGGTGGCGGTGGTGGCTGCACCTTCTCTCTGTCTTTCTCCCAGCCTGGTCTTTTGGCAGCCGAGAGCCTGATCATTGCTGGGAATGGATGCAGGCCTGCCTCTCACCTCCTCGGGGCTGGAAGCAGCAGATAACTAAGAAATGCCTGCGCGGCAGCACAGGCCTCTCCAAATAGAAGCACTATCAGGACAGCCTCCACACATTGTCAGCGCACAGCTTCATGCCCTGTGGCATGTTTTCTCAGAAGACATGACATTCCCCAGAAAGTTTTCCCAGCATTCCCAGAGCCCTGTCACATTTAGTCAACGGAGCAGTGGGGGGGCTGATGTTAGCCCCCCCAGTAACGATAACAAGTGTGCTTCCTGTTTGGGGGTACATTGTTTACTCATAACCCTTCATTGTTTTCTTATCAGAAGAAATATTACCAACTCTCACATCAACAGTTTGTCATTTTTAAAACAAAAAATCTGTGAACTCCTGCCCTGACCTCTGAGTGCTGAAACCTAAACCGTTGATCTAATCTCACGTTTCTGATTCTGTCCGCTGTGACTTTGCCCACGTCTGCTGGGGTGCGTTCAAGACTCAGAAGCCAAAAGGTCAACCTTGTTTACCCGATGATGTGAGCGTTTTTGTCAAAGATTCCCTTTTGTGATGAAAGTAAACAGAATATGAGACGCATATATATATCGTTATGTAAACAAATATCTGTGTTTACGTTGGTTTATTTTTACCTCAGCTTTTAGGTTGAAGCAGAAATACAGATGCATCTCAATCGTAAGATCCTTTATCTTCATTTAAAAATCGTTAAAGAGGAAGTAAAATATCTCAGCAATATTAAACATAACATTGTTAAACGTGTTATTTCCATGTTGTGACCTAAACGTCATCGAGATGATCGCGAACCTGACGGCTATCAAGCCTCTTTATATGTTGGCATGTTCCAGAGACAAAGTATGCCTTATAAGGTAAACTTCTTTTAAGAGTTTGAGATTCACACGTGGACCGTGCTGGGAGGCGGAGCTTCAGGCAAGGCCACACAGACGGGCCCAGGACGTGCAACTGTTGCCACAACTGTGCGAGGCCTTGAGTTAAGCCGCTGCTGAGGTGACATCTGAATGACCTTACCTCGGCGGAACGGATGATCAGCAGCTTAAATTTGTCTTTTCAGATGAAATTAAGTTGTGTGTTACTTATGGAAACCAGAGTCCTGTAGTCTGGAGATGTGACGCCACCCAAGGATCCAGGCTGATTTAAGAATCCAGTGTTAAACTACCCTGTTCTACTAGAAACCTGAGAAAACTCTTTTTTTGTTGTTACAAAGGATTTGAAGTTGTTAAAATAGTCCTCAAAACTTTAGCACCATTGATTTGCTAACTTTAAAAAGCTTTCTGTACGCTGACACCTGAACTGACCGGAACTGACAGAAGTCGGGGTCACCGACTGCTGCTGCGTCTAAGAGCAGCTGATAGATGAATGCCGTTTGATTTTGTGAGGGTGTAATGTACATCTGTCTTCTATATGTGTGGTGCTGTTCATCTGTGTGCTGTCAGCTCTCATTCCTCCTCCTGTTTGGCCTGAGACCAGGTGGTGTAAACATGCAGCGTGCCGCTCAGTCTGCCCGGCACCACGCGGCCCCCAGCAGGTGTGTTTGTGCGATCGTGTGTGCGCGTTTTCAGTGACTCGAGTGTGTGGCTGCTTGGCTTTCGGAGTCTGAATCCCCTCCACCTGTCACACAGGGTGGGGTACAAAGGGAGGATGACGGGGTTTCAGAACACATGCTGTCTGCTCAGCCAGCCGAACTGTCTCAATTGTGTGCAATATGTGCAGGTGTTTATGTGCAATGCCTTTGTTATTTTTATTTTTTTAGAGTGTGAGCACGCTCAGAAGCCTAAAAGTCAGTCATACTTTGATGCTTGGGTGCATGCCTTCTTCTGAGCAGAACAAAAGAGCGAAAGGGAGAGGCAGCTACACGCCGAACGGCTGTGGAGACACCGGACAAGGCTGCAGAATGTTATGGAGGGAACGTTGTGTTTTTTTCAGCCTTGCACTTCATCATTTGTCCATCTCTGTGGGAGGGGAGGCGATTCTTTAAAGAAATGCAAGGGAGTGTCAGAAAGTGTCCAAATCTTTTAAGAACTCAGCCAACAGGGCAGCTTCTACCGGATTCCTGGGACGAACAGCCTGAAACCCCCCCAGACGTTTCAGCTTTTCAATCTTTACTTATAAATGTGACTGTAGAGATGTTAGAGATTCTCTCTGGGATTTTTCAGCACATGCTTCATTTTAAGGTCTTCTGCTGAGACAAATTCTCTGAGGGGTTTATAATCATGTTCACAATTTTTCAATGTACATTATGAAATCATGGCTTTTGCAATCTCCTATAAAACAGAAGTCACAGTTAGAAAATATTCCAGTCAATGCATTTACTTTGGTTTTACACTATTTGTTTTCGTTTAATAATATTTTATGGCACTACAGCCTGTTTAATTTTCCTTATATTAATTTTTCTTTAAGGCAAAATGCATAAAGATCACTACTCCCCACCTATTAGTAGTTGTTTTATACAGAACTTCATATTTTCCTTTCCTGCATCAAAAAATATCAGTTGTTTTTAAGTAAAACATTTTATTTGATAAAAATAATATAGATGAATATGTTTTTTTGCTTTACTTAGAAGAAACTAGAGTTAACCTGTAATCAAGTTAGTTTGCATAACATATGAAAGTTGATATAAAATGTTCACTGTCTGAGTGAGTGGACAGGTTAGGCAGGTCTGTCTTGGTTCCATTAATGTTTTTACGCTATTTGAACTTGTTTAGGTTAAGTTTACAACCTAAACTATGTAGAAAAACCCCCATTTAGAGACCTACAAAGCTTAAGCATCCAAAAACCCAGTTGTGTGCGGTTGGATTCAGTTAGTATGTTTGCTCGACAGGCATTTATGACCCTGTCCAGGTATGCAGTACTGATATGCATACCTGAGCATATGTGTATTGATCTTGGGAATCTGTTTTCAGGCTTCTATTATACTTGTAAAGTCATAAAAAATCTCTTTCACTGTGGAGTCACTGCTTATGTCTGATGTCGTTTCCTGTCTCATACAGAGAATCCTGCCTCCTGCCTTATATGCATTGCACACAAAGTGTGTTGACTTTCTTTTTACTTCTTATCTCTTTTTGCTAAGTAAAATACCAAACTCTGTCTCTTAGACAACACACGTTTTAACTTTCCCGGTAACATGCTCATATGCAGCACTCACTGAACGTCCAACTGAGCCAGCGGTCGGATGAAGCAACATCTGCTGCATGACCATGAAGCCAGCATGATTGTGACAGTCACACCACTGCATATGAGAACTAGATTAAAAAAAATTTCGTTTTGTTTAACATTCACATTTTTTTTACCAAGACTGAATGTTTTTTTGTCTCCATTCAATAAATCTGACAGAGAAATTCTCGTTTTTTGAATTGAATTTGTGAAAGGGTTCAACCTGTTAATGTTTTTTTGGTCAATTTAATAAGATTGAACTCTGAAAATGCCACTGCGGTCCTTTTGTTGTCATCTCTGAAGGAAATGTAGAAATGGTGCTGGTTTGGTTGCATGCTTGCGTTGGACTGTGGGAAAGTTGAGTAGCAGAAATCTCATTAACCACTGAAATGTTATGAAAGCTTTCAGTCTAATTCCCACCAACCACCTCAAGATAAACTTATGACTCTGCGTTGCAGTTACAGCATTAAACAATTTAAAATTAATAAGCCAATTATGTTATTTTTCCATTACAGATCTTAGGTGTTTTTTTTTATTTCTTAGCACTAAATCGGTTCCCACTTACATGTCGGGAGAAACTGAAACTAATATCTGTGTTCGAGTGCTGACAACAATAGAATCCCCCGCCCCCCACCATGGATATCCAAGCACACCGGAGAGACCTGTCTACTAAGAGTGCATTTAATATTGCATCAAGGCCCAACTGGGTTTGGTGCAACATTCAGTCCACACTGTTCACTCACTGCCTCAGGGCTTCACCAAAGTGGGCGGCGTGAAATGTACACACAGCGGTTCGGCCGTCTGGCTTCTGTTTTTTTTTTTTCCTCCAGAACGCAGATCCTTCACCGTATCGCTCGATATGGCCGTCCCTTTTTCCCCATCTGGATGTTCCAGCTGAGGTTAACACACGCCACTCAGCTGCAGCACCGGGACGCCGGAATCTCATGAATAGCAATGCAACAAACCCTTAGGCCTCTGACATTTCAAACGTGGGTTTTGAATTAAGGTTCATTTTCATATTCAGATTGGAATCTGAATTTGTTCTTTTTGCTGCCAGTTTCAATAAAGCGCTGGATTTTCTGACAAACATTCGTATTCTCTAAGCTGGCAGGAACCACTCCCACTCTTTGACAATAGCCCATTGTTAAAACTTTCCTGCGGTTTTGCTGATAACATTCAACCCAACTTTGCACATTTATCAGACAAGAAATGTACATTTCTGCTTGTTAGTCCAAAATGTTACCTCCACACAGTGCACATAACAAACCAACCCTTTCAGCTCTTCAGCTGCTCAGGTTCAAGGTCTGGCCATCTCACGCTAGTCTGAGTGTGTTCACGTGAATCTTGTCTCCTCTATTAGAATGTGTGTGCAAGAAGAGCACCTTTGTATGTCTGTGATACAATCTGAGGGTACTATCT
Organism: Orestias chungarensis; assembly: GCA_032876305.1. Classification (NCBI taxonomy): domain Eukaryota; kingdom Metazoa; phylum Chordata; class Actinopteri; order Cyprinodontiformes; family Cyprinodontidae; genus Orestias; species Orestias chungarensis. The sequence goes on along the minus strand of JAVLVB010000513.1, from coordinate 2,529,988 downwards.
GCTTTTTCGAGAGTTTAGGCCTGCTTTCATGATAGCCTGCATAAATGCAGATCAAGTTCTCTTCATCATTCCCACTCAATCTTCTCCTTTTGATGCCTAATTTTTTTCTGAATTTCTCCCATCCCTATTGCCTTTCCGTTTCTGCTTAGCTGGCTGTCAGCTGGAGGCTCGCAGATGTGTTCATGGAGCTTTTCTTCGCTTTCTCCCCTTCCCCTATTTCCATTTCAATCCTTCATTCACAGCTGGAACCAAGATGCTCAGCATGCATATAAGCAGGGGTTTTCTCTACATTCGGAGAAGCGATGGCTGGCATAAGAAGGAGAAAAGAGAATGTCAAAGGTGCAAGAAGGATTCTGGGATACAAAAAAAGGGACATGTTACCGACATATTGGAAATTCAGTTAATTCAGTCATTTACCTTACATAAACATACAGAGATGGCTGACACGTTTTGCATGTTTATGGTTCCGACTCAAATGCCTAAGTGTGCTCAATTAATGGCTATCATGTGCTAACGTGTAGCTACTTGATGTCATCACATTCCATTCATCTGGTAAGGCCTTGTGGTCTAGTGCTTAAAGAAAAAGGGTAAGGGTTAGGTTTCTCATTAATGAGGCGAACAAAACATACAAAAAACAAAACTTTTATTGATAACAACAATGTCAAAACCAAGAAAACGGCACGGGTGGATTCATTCATAATGCAGTATATTGTAAAAGTGTTCCAGCCTTTAACTTTCTGTAAAAGCCACCTCAAGTTGAAGGAGGGTGAGAACATGACAAACACAATAAAAAATGGACAGATCTTGCAATCGTAAAAACAAACTGGTTTATTTTATTTTAAAAATATTCCAAAAGGATCAAAAAGCTGTGGAGGAGCAAGGGGCTGTAGGTTGTGCCAAATATAAGAAAAGAATAAAACAAAACAGGGCCTAACGATCACCTAACCAAAGCAAAATGGAAAGAAAACCCTTGCTATCCTTATTTAAAAAACAAACTCACCAAAACATTACACAGGTGGCACCAACCTACTACCCTTGTGTGTATGACAGCAACAAAACCTACGTAGTAGAAATGTAAAGGGTACCCCAAATCTACCTAACCCACTAACTCCCACCACAAACAGTGCCAAGCATGTATCAACAAAAGAAACTGGTGGATTGAGAGATTGGGTGTCAGCCCAGAAGAAGCCGCTTGTTAAGAGCCTTCCTGAGTTCTGATTGGTTCCCTGAAGCTGACCAGCCAATCAAGGTAAAATGGCACCAGCCTGGACTCCAAACCTGCGATGAAACAGCAAACAGGGGTAGAACTTTCACTTTTTCTTTGTTTTATTCCACATTTCTCAACTTTTTGTGGTAAACCAACAGCAAGTAATGGACAATCCAAAAATGAAATATTTTTATTATGTATTTTTCGAGATTTGTATTTTATTTTTTACACAGTTGAAAAATAAAGTTTACCCTTCGATATCCTGGAATGAAACTTTGTGCAGTTAATTGCCTTAAGATGTCCTCTACGTAGGGAAATACAGTGTTAAAAGGCTTCAAGAAAACCCAAGAATGCAGCACACATATCCTAAGCTTTCACAAATCTAACAGAGCTCTGCTTGATCCATTATTACAAGGTGAATAGAGTTTGGCACAACTGGAAATCTACCAAAACAGGCTGGTGCCAGAAGAGCTTGATTTAGAAAAGCAGTCAAGAGCCTCGTTGTTGCTCTGGAGGAGCAGAAAAAATCCTTTGCTCTGGTGAAAGAATTAGCCCAAAACTGACCAGTTTAGCTTATTTGTAAAAGGAGAATACTTTTGTAGTAATGAGTACACCAAAGTGATGGAAGATGCATCATCATAACGTGAAGTAAAGGAACAATCATGGAAGAAAAAGAGTTAGAGGAAGCAAAAGACAGCATAATGTTTCAGAGTCACCTTCCAGGAGTTCCTATCTGCTTTCTAATGATTCACTAAATAATCAGTGTTTGTTCGTTTAACCAGTTTTATCTCCCCGCCCACTAGGTCATCACTAAACGTGACGATAGAGCTAATACAAATATTCCTTCTCTTAATGTGAGTCATGCTTGACCTACAAAGTGATGAATATGGAGAATTGCTTTGCCCTGAATGAACTCATGAACATGTGATCTGCCAGGATCGTGAGGTTTACGGGCCTTGGATGAACAAACACTCACAGACACGGGCCCTAATTAATGTTTTTGTTGTGGGCCGGGGCCCCAAATGCACTCTGCTTAAGTGCCATACAGCTGACCGCTCATGTTTCAGCTGAATTCCTTGCTAGCTGTAACCATCTGCTGCTAATTGATTACAATAGCAAGTATTGATTAAAACACGCTGACAGTGTCTCAAAGCAGTCACCCATTACGTCTTGACTTAAGTCCTCTTTAAAATACATTGTTTCATTTGAAAAACAAACCCCTTTTCTGCAGAATCCCGCTTGTTATGCTCATGCAGGCTGTCTCTTCTTCTGCTGCTTTGGCAGCGTAATCTACAGGCCAGCCACCAGTCACATTCCCACTCCCACTGGCATCTCGCTGCAGAGTTGCAATAAATCTCATCATGTCAAACATTGTGCCTATCCCTTCAAGTCAAGCTAAATGAGGTACGCACACAGCCAGTGGGGGGGCTGTCGGCTTGCAAGCACCCCTTCTTGCATTTATTGACAGAAACCGCCTCTTTCTGCTCTTTTTCCTTTTCCACCCTCTTCCCAGGTCATGCCCCCAACTTGATTTGCCGCTGAAATACATTAGTCAGCCTCTGTTTCCAGTCAGTCAGTCCTTTCCTGTAGATGTATTCTGTTTGTTCTTTACTTTTTTTATAATCCGTTTTGTATTTATGTCTCCTGTTCTTCCTTCCTTATGTTACAATCAGCACTCCATGCATTTTTATTTTATCCTTATTCTATTCTGACGGTAATGCCCTCTTGCAGTCACAGAAACATGCACGTGTGGTTAACCTCAACCTCAATGCAGGCGTGTGTTGCAGCCGGCTGTGGCTATAATGCTGTAGTTACGTCAGCTTCATGGAAATGGGAGATAGAAAGTCATTTCAGCTGAAACGAGAAAGGAAAAGGGAATAGGGGAGGAGATGGCAGAATCGAAAAGGTGGTCCATATTGATTAAACAGAGGGATGAGTGAGAGACATTACACAATAGCAAAGTAAAGGACAAATGTTTGAGTCAGTATAATGTGCAGTATTAGTCTATTTTTTCTACTTTTTGTGTGTGTGTGAGTGTACTTGGTGAGGGGGGGCATGTCAATAAAGATGTATTAGTTCATGCTCAAAAGGACTCTCACAGATGGGGTCCTTTGTTGGACCACGATACTAACGTATAAGGAGAGCCAATCAAATTCCATTTATGAATTAATGAGTTATTAAAAAGACTTTTAATTTACCAAGCAAACATTCATTGTTTTTTGTTTTTGGGTACACTTGTTTAGTTTCTGATAGCAACTTTATACAGTAAGTCATGCATGCTGACGTTCTAACCAAGCGTCAGAATGGGAATAAAGGAGATTTTAGTGACTTTAACTTGGTCGTTGGTGCCACATTTGTTTGTTTTATAACATCTCACTTTTATAATTGTTTTATTATTTGTGCGTTAGATATCAGTTGTACCAATTTTTTGAAGGACCTGTTCATGATATTATATCTAAGATCCATCAATCCATCCATTTTCAAACCCAATCCATCGCAGGGCAACACATAGACAGACAGGACAAACAACCACTCACACACACAATCACACCTAAGGATAATTTCAAAGGTAATCATTGGGTTAACAGTCACGGTTTTGGACTGTGGGAGGAAGCAGGAGTACCCAGAGAGCCCACACATGGACAGGGAAAACATGCAAACTCCTTACAGAAAGACCCAAAGTGGAATGAAACCCAGAGTCTTTCAATGTAAAAGTGTTCAAAGTTAAAGTTAGAAAAATCTTGTAACACCTCAAACAAAAGATACAGTGTGAAAACACACACAAAAACATTTAATTTGACCTTTATAAATGTTTCAGGTTTTAGAGGATTTTAGAAAATGTATTTGACAAAAAAGGCTTTTAGTGGCAGTTACCAGACAGGAAATGGAGAGAGAAGGTGAAGAGCATGAAGTAAATGGGAATTCAACCCGGGACGTCGAGAAAATGGCTTTTATGTACGGGGTGCCAATCCTGAGATTGAACCTTTTTTTAAATAAATGAAATGTCTAAACTACCCCTCCTTTGATGAAATTTTAACTATAATCTCTCATGAGAACCATGACCTTATTTAACTGACATCACTCTGGATGGTGTGTACGGTCAGTTAATCGTGGATATGATGATGTTTCTGACCTTGTTGTTACTCTGTAATAACTGCCATGCAGGACACCAGTGCACTATTTTTACTGATGTATCTTTTTGTGGAAATCACCCTCCAAAAGTAAATTGAAATGAAGTCAGCAGACATCCCCCATCCCTCACCATTTTCCACTTCCCCAAGCTTGTCTTTACATGCAAACAGGAATGTTTGTACATAAATACACCCTTGAAGCATGACAGAGGTGGTAACACTTTCATATTTCAGCTGTAACTGCTGGGGAGGACACAGATAAATTACACTTGCTTGCAATTCATTCAGTGGCAAAAGATGATTAATATTCCGTAAAATAGTTTATGAATCCCCAGCCTGGGGGTCTGAATATGAGGACGATGCCAACGTAGGGTTGGTGCAAGGCTGATAGAGTCCACAAAGCCCAGCAGGCATGCCAGACAGTATATGTGTGTTAATGTGCAACATAAAGTGCAGTGCTGGATACATTGGGGACTTTGAAGGCAAAAGAGCTGATTCCTAATTAATTTTCTTCTAAAAAAGGACATGAACATCCCTCGCTAAAACCCCCTTTTTTCCAAAGAAAATCCAGCTGTAGTTTGGGAGAAGAAAAGCTGCCTAACATCTACATTTATGAGTTCATATTTAAATGTTGTTTGTTGTTTCCTCCCCGTTAAATTCTCTTTCTTTTCTTCAGTTTAATTTTCACTAGGAATAAAGCTGTTTTCTGTTATATTGTGATTAGTTAAAATAGACTGAAATAATGAGGAGGCATCATATTGAAAATATTGAGAGGGGATGTAGTTTACTAAATTACGCAAAAGGCTGTTTGTTTAAATATGAATTTATGGCAGCAAAATGGGTGGATAATATGTTGTAGATCAGGATGGAAAATGATGGCTTGCCTTTAACATAAAGTAAAAAAATACAAAACATTTTGTTCTTCACACTAAAGCAGAAACAAAGGTGTTTAAAACTTTTTACATAATTTCACATGGAATATAAAGTTTTCCATAACAGATTTGTGTTGAAATATAGCTTCTAACCTAAAGGGTGGCAGATGTAAGATTTAACAATACGGATGGGCTTTTCCTGATGAGTATTATTTGCACTGTGCTGAAAATTATGTTTGATGAGGCTTTGGAACATCACTGAACTTTTCAGGGGGCTCAAACTATTTGTGTGAGGTTTATTTGAGTGACACGAAGGTGAATCAAAATTGGTCCCCATGTCCCAGTTTAATCACAGGGCCTCGCTTGTAACGGGGATGTAAAAGGTATGTTTTATATGGTCAAAAGGGTTAAAAATTATACTATAATCATGGTCCGCTTTTTCAGAAAGCTGTTCTGTAGAGAAATTACAGGGCAACACAGAGACATACAACCACTCTTACACACACTCACACCTACGGACAATTTAGAGCGCCCAATCAGCTTAACAGTAATTTTTCTGGACTATATATATATATATATATATATATATATATATATATATATATATATATATATATATATATATATA
>JAVLVB010000513.1:2503044-2516334 GCA_032876305.1 Orestias chungarensis | reverse complement strand
ATCTATCTATCTATCTATCTATCTATCTATCTATCTATCTATCTATCTATCTATCTATCCATCCATCTATCTATCTATCTATCTATCTATCTATCTATCTATCTATCTATCTATCTATCTATCTATCTATCTATCTATCTATCTATCTATCTATCTATCTATCTATCTATCTATCTATCTATCTATCTATCTATCTATCCATCTATCCATCTATCCATCTATCACTCATTTCCACATTGTGGATGTTTGGTTAAGGTCATGTTTGACATTTATGGTAAACCATGCCAAGTGTGCCCGGGCAGTTCAGTTTATATGGACATGGTTTGGCTCCTGCATAGAGGGCGTCATTCATGCAGGAGCCGCAGTGCTCCAACCTTCCCCCGTTTTATTCGAGTGCATTTACAGTGAAGTTAAAATGTTACCGAGCAGCAGAGATCTGATTAATATTTGAAGCGCAGCTCTGGTTTTAGGGTTGGCTCTCAGTCACGGAGCCTCGTGATAAAATCACTTTTAACTTTCTTTAAAGCAGTCCCGGGGGCCCCCCAGCAGGAACTGCGATTAGTCTACCAAGTCTTTTCAATGCAACTGAGGTGGAGAGCCTGGCAGGGGAGGAGGCGGGGAGAAAACCGAGAGAGGGGGCTGTATTTGGAGAAGAGGGGGTCACCTTTTGTGCAAATATATCAACCAAATAGACTGGCACTCGAATCAGGTTTCTGAGAGAGAGACAGAGAGAGACAGAGAGAGAGAGAGAGAGAGAGGGAAAAGATCGTCTGCGCACTGAAACAAGAGAAAGACTTTCTACTGAGCCGCATCTACAGAAACAAAGACCCACAAATAAAAATGAAAAACAAGGTGATCAGTTTTTCCTTTAACGAAGTTGAAGCCATGGGACGCGCGGCGCTGCTGTGCACCTTGCTCCTCTGGATGGTCCAAGGTAAGTGCGCCACTTCTTATTTACATCAAACACAAACAAACTAACAAACAAACAAACAAACAAACAGGGAAACAAGAGCAGGAGCTGTGACTCTGAACTGCTACAGTGGGTTTTGTCCTGCCTGCAGGCTGTAAGTTTCTCACTGCTTCCACTTTGGCAGCCACACACAAACCTGTTCAAACACGACGCGCTGCATTTTCTTCTGCCTCTCACCGCGGTTTCTGGTTCAATTCCCAGCTTTTTCATTTTCATTCCCACTAACTTAAAAAAAGAACAGGCGGAGAAATGTTTTTTTTAGTTAATTGAAATTGTATTTTATTTGTTGCAACTGAATTTGGGAGTGGAAAGTCTCTGCGGCTGCAGGTGAACTGGAAAAGCTGACTCTTTGTGTGCTCGGAGCGCTCACTGGTTACTCCTGGAGGCGTCAGTCAGTGCGCTCTTTCCCAGTGATCGTATTCTCAGATTTGTTTTTCTTTTATTATTAAACCCCTCATAAGGTTTAATTGCTGGAAAAAAAATGTACCACAAACCCATAAAAGCAAATACTCCCCCAAATCCTAAAATCTCCTTCCTTTGGATACAAAGTCCCTTTCATTGTGAAGACTTTACCTCTGGATTGAGATCCGGCTGCAGTTCTCCAGCTCTTTGATGTCTGATCTTTGGGATTTATGTCTCCTGTGCTGGCACTGAGCCTCCACCCTCAGCCCTGCTTTGGTGCTGCCAGAAACACTGACTTGTTCTAACAGCTTTATCCTTATATGATGTGTATCACAGAAGATTTGGTCGTTATTTACCCTGCAGCACTATGTAAGGAATTGCTATGCTGCTCTTCATGCAGTACAGTTTTTTTTAATCAAGTGCATCCTTTCATCCCTTTAATATGCTTTGTTTTTAATAAAACATTTCACAATCCGTGTAAGCACATTGCTTAATACGTGTTATCTTGAAATATATGTGCACACCCCCACATACATCCAAAATCCTGGAAGTTGAACATTAAAGCCCTTTACCTGTTTGGTAAAAGGAGGTGGTGACGGGTGGGGCCTGAGTGCTGGTGATTCCTCTCTTTCTGTCTCATTCTTCCTTCACCAGTAGATCCCTATCACAGCAGACTTTTAGACCTAAAATACGCCATGTTGCAAAAACACTCACATCCCACGATCCTTTTCACGTTTTACTGCATTTGTGTGAAATCTGTTGAGGGATTTCCCTCATTTTCACTGATAAAGTCTGAAAATTGTGGTGTGCAATTAAGACCTGTAGTTTTTTTTTGGAGTAATTTGTTGCTGTCTAGTGGTTGACATTTTTTTCCCTTCCCCATTTGGTTTAGTCAATTTGGATGGAAGACCATCTGTTTACATCAGTTTTTATTTTGTACTTTGAACTTTGTTTGAACCTATTCTATTGTATTCCACTGATTCTGAAAGATACTGTAGTCTCTAGCATTTTTTCCTTGTGTTCAGCTCCATCACTTATCTTCCATCAGCTCTGATTAGATCACCTTTTCGTAGTAAAGAAAAATGCCCTCACAGCATGATGCTGCCACCATATGTTTGCCACACCGATCCACCAGACTAGCGCTAACAGTTTGCCTTTGCTGTTTGTCGGCTGGAAAGGATACGAGGCTCTTAAAGACATAGAGGCCAATTTTAAGGCAACAGATGCAATACGGCTATGATGGGAAGTCAAATTTATTTTTGCTACATCCACCATTTTCAAAAGAACTCAAGTTTAACATGGTTGCTTTATTATGCTATAGTATTGTGATTCCCAACTCTTCCACCTATAAGATTGCTGCCACAATATTATCTTTCAATTTTCTAAACTGGAATAAGCAGATCAATACAAAGTTTTAGACAATCAAATGTATTGAATCATTATCTTTTTAAACAATGATGTTTTCAAGCTCCCAAAACAGACAGTAAGTTCAACATTGGTGCTAGTTTTCCTTTTTTGCCTTCATGAAAATCTAAATAAATATCAATATTATTTATAAAATGTGTTTAACTACAATGACTATGGGCTGATTATCAATACAGTATATTCATCCCTGTTTATTACCCAACCCTGATATACAGGTTCCTTTGACTTGTGTGTTCCTCTGTATTATCTTTAGTCACTAATGTTCTCTAACAAACCCTTGGGATTCTGGTTGTATTTATTACAGACTGATTTACACACAGGTCGGTTTTATTTACCAGTTAGATGACTTTCGAAGGCAGTTGGGTGCACCCGGTTTTATTTCGGGCGGTCAAAGTAAAGGAGGATGAATATTCATTCAGGCCACACTTTTCAGAGGTTTGATTTGTAAACAGAAATCAACTCTCTGTAAAAGTCACAATAAAATGTGATGAAGTTTGTGGTCGTAAGCTCACAAAATGTGAAAAACATGCGTGTGTAGAAAGCAAAGAAGGTGTTATTAAGGACGGGTGCGTTCCACCTGGGGGGAATTCCAGCCGACAAAGACATAGAAGTGGGATGCAGCCCTCAGCAGTACACCTGGGCTATCCTTAGCTTCAGACCACAGTGGTTAAAGTCTTACATTCTGTTTGATTTAACTTCCTGTCTGTCCGGCTTAGCCCTGCTTTTGGGTTTTCCATCTTTTATTTCTTTTTTTATTTCAGTATTTCTCAGAATCCTGGCCGGGTCTGTTGTTTTGAAGTGACACAGTTATTAGGTGCTGCTGTTTCCCTCCCTTCAGCCTACTAGTCCAACCTCAAACATGCCTGTAATTGATGGAATCGGGTGCAGTGTGTAACATATCACACCGCTGCACTTGGTTGATTAAAAGGCATCGGTTCCAGGTGCTAAGTGTATCAACCCCCCCATCCCCACTGTTCCACGCCCTGGAAATGCTGCTCTAAAGAAAACAAAAAAAGCTTCTTCTTTTTTCTTTTTTCAGAGCGTTCATATTTGTTGGACTCCCTTGAGCATCGTTTTGTCTAACAATAGCAGTTCTTGTTGACTTTAAGTGTATCTGTGTATCTGTGTATCTTAGCCCTACATTTTTGAGATTGCTGGTCACAAACTTGCTGCTTCCAACTATGTCAGTGCTGAGCACTGATGAGAACTAAATATATATACAGACCGCCCAGATGTTTGCTGTCTCTTAAGTGTGTTACAGACATTGTTAGGAGTTCTTAAAAGCAGGGTTTTACTACCTGAAATTGTACATGTTCATTAAAGCACCCAGTACTGGTTGCTTAATGTGTGTCTCAAGCCATTTCAAGGTATTATTATCAAATATACAGGAATGAGTCTAAAATTATTTTAGTATGAATAAAGCATAAAGTAAATAGATAAAACAAAGACAAAGTTTTAATGATTTAACCTATTTAAAGAAAAAAACAACAACTGTCTTTACGTCTTCTAAAATTTTATATCATATTTTTGTATGTTAATCCTGTTCATAAAAGTGATGCACCAGTCAATTGGCCAGAAATCTGAGTAAGCTATTTTTTCTTTGATTGACTTTTAATCCATTACTAAAAAAATAATGAAAAAAAATGTTATATATGTTTTTAAGTGTCACACTATTGTTAGTATATAAACATCAATGATTACATATCTTCTGATTCAACTTGTTTAATTTTAATAATATGAACATGAGAGTTTACATAGTTGTTTAAATATGGAAATGCGTAAATCTTTATTTTCTTAAAAGCTCAAAAGTTTTACATTATTAAAATAGTTGACAACTAATTTAGTCATGGATTAGTTGCTTTTTAATCACGTTTTACCGAAAGCGGTCTGTTATATCTGCTGTCAATAGCTGCCAGTAATGAGCTACCTAAGGTTGTGATCTACCGGTGGAGCTGTAGAAAAAGAAATCAGCCAATCGTTAGCCTTGGTTTGCTAGCGCATGGCTCAGGCAGCATAAACACATTTGCCCTGAGCAAGATGGCGGAGCATGAAAATGTAGGAAAGTCTTCTTTAAATGAACATCTGAGACGAAAACATGTCGGAGTTGAAGCAGGAGAGGAAGAACCAGCGGGGTGAAATAACCGATACCTAAAATAAACAAGCTAAACACTGTATTTAAATATGATGCATACTAAATTTTACCATTAAAATAAAGTTTACCAGTAGTTTTTGTTAGTTATACTGTTAGTTACACAAGAATAATTGGTGGTACTCCTTCAGTTTCCTCCATAAGATGCTCAATATTTTTTCTTATGACCAGATAATCTTTTGAAGCAAAAAGAAAAAGTGAAGTAGTCTTTTTTATTTTTTCAGCCAGCTGAATGCCAATATGTAACAGAAGGTCCACACAGCCAAATAAACATCTGGCTGCTCTGGCACTTATTCTGGTTTCTGTAATAAAAGTCTTTAAACTTAGTCCAAAATCTCCCCTTTTTCTCATTTATGAATATACTATTTATTTCTGCTCTGACAACAATTCTGAAACAGTATTGAACTAGATAAAAACATTTACTACACCAAAGAGTGACGTGTTCTTCAAAAACCTAAATGTTCTTGGAGGATGTAAATGAATTTATGTTTCTATGTTTTTTTCCCTTTAAAAACGTATCTCATCTGCTTTTCTGTAATACGTTTGACCTTTAGTAACCTTTTCATTATTTAGGCTAAGAATGATTTTTTTATTTTTATTTAAAGGACAAATTAGATCATCAGATGAATTTATGGCTAAACTCTTCAGACTTGTGAAAAAGGTGTAACAAATCACATAGACAAGCCTCCCTTCAGATCAAGGTGTTGGGGCCTGATGTGCAGAGTCGGCCTTTTTGTTTAGGGCCGCCTTAATTCCCCACCCTCATTTCCTTACTTTTAAATTTCTGTACCCCCTGCCAGCATTGCTGAGGGCAATTATTATGGTATTAGGGCAGAAAAAGAGCCATTTAAGCCACAAGAAAATCAAATGCAGTGGACCTCCTTTAATAGTTGTCCTGGGGCACTCTCTGTCTCAGGTTTAAAAAAGCAACTCACTGAGGAATGCATAGATGTCATCTACTTAGTGATCAGGAACTTCGTAGGGACGCAACATTTAATTCTCAAATCAATACATGTATGACTAAGGGGGGTTCCTGATGGTATACAACACTTAAACCTTACAAAATGTAGTGGCACACTACTTGTGAATGCATGGACATGTTTGCCCAGTATATAATTTCAAGCCATCACCGAAGTATTCTGACCATTAGAACCTTTTTAGCAGTTTGTCTCACTGTAATTATATATGCACATTTCAGAATCCCGGGATAATTGAATCGAGGAAGGAAATGATACTTTTTTTAAAAGCTTTTTACAAAAACTACCAGAAGAAGGTTGATTGGTGTTTGGTATTGGGGGGCCCTCAGATGTTTTTTTAGAGAATATTAGTTAACTAATATTATGAAGAATAGAGAACAAACCAGAAATTACATAAAACAATATCATTTACTTTGAAAATCTCTGGGAGAACAAAATAAATAATAATAAAAAAAGATAGGAGTGATTTTAACACATTTTTTAGCAGAAACTATGAAAACTGATCAGACTTTAAAGGAACCTATAAGGGGCTGCAAAAAGTTTAATTGTGCGTTGGAGGTTTCTCTCTAAAAGTGACAACCTTAAACACAGACGTTTAGAGGAAAGCATTTTCATCAATTAGAATGGCCTCGTCAAAACATTCCACCTAAATCTAGTTAGGAATCTGCATCAGGACTTGAAAGGCTATGTTCACAAATTATGTTCAACTGTTTCTACTGAGCTTAATAACTGTGAAAAATAAAGAGAACAATGTTCTGGATATGAAGCTACTGGAGGAATATCCCCCAAAACTTGCAAAAAGTGCATCAGCATCAGGAAATGAATGAATTTTCACTTGGAAATTGAGGCACATGTTGGCCCTTCTGGCCTTTGGGTCTCTAGCGTCGGACACTGGTTGTGTTTTGGAATATTTGTGACTGTGAGTTAATGACTGAGTAAACCACTGAGTTGGAAATAAGTGGCATTCCTCTGAACATGCTGTTACCTGCCTTGTAATATGTGTTTTAGTTTGTCATCAGCTCAAATTCTACAGAAACAGGGCTTTCTTTCTCCCTTTAAAGCCCCCTCAAACCACACTCTGAAGGCAGTAATCTGTGCACACACAAGCAGCCACAATGTGCTGTGTAAATCCTCTATGGATGTTTTATTATAGGTGTGAAGTTTGTTTGAACCAAGGTTTAAAAACAACAACGTCTGAGCACAGTTAGGGTCACTTCTGTTCCGAAGTCCATTAGACTTGCCCAGTGTGGTTTTATGATTTCATCTGAACACCATGTGAACAATTGGAGCAATGTGACAAGGCACTGATGTTGGCGGGGGAGCTGGCAGCAAGCCACAGACAACTGGACATCAGCACATGGTTCGCCGCACACACGTGGTTAATTCTCCAAACTTGGTTAATAGGCTGAATGTAGTTCAGAGTGGAGTTGAAGAAGTCGCCCCCCTATTTTGTAAAGTTTACAAGCTTCAGGGTGTAAAAAGAGATGCCTACACAAGCCTCCACAGGTGTAATCTGAAGCCTGATCTCTGCGGATTAACTTTGTTTATGTCCTAAATTGTCTCCTTATCATCCCGTCTGAATCTGTTATTTGCTATTTTGGCTTGTTTCTCTGTCTCCCCTCATGTTGTTTCTATCATTTTGAGAGACTCACGCTGCCTGTCTCTTTCCAGTTGTTGCCATGAGCGATTTCCTGCTGTGATTTAACGTGTTGCCTTCGCCTGTACAAACTGCTGAGCTTTAATGTGTTGCTAACTGTTAATGACCCCTCCTGACTTCAGGAAGATGGCCTGCTATTGTGTAGACTAGGGCGGGGGTCTGTTTGCTTCTACACCTGTCCCTAGAGCCCTCTCACAATGGATTTATGAAACACTGTTAATGATTTTTTCAAATAAGACTGGCCATCTTCCCCCCACTTGACCTCTCAAGTTGTTTGACATGATCAAAAGCACTTTCTCTACTCTTGTGTCCATCATTATTTTTTGAAAAAAACAACAACAACGTTACTAGTGGGTATACGTGAAATAGATGTATGGCTGCCTTTTGGACGAAACGTAGGTCAGACACTAAATTGATGGTTGAAAAAACAGATTTCCTCTCATCTATTCAAAAGCAGCCTTTCTGTTGGAAAAACACGTTTTACACCAGGAGGGTAAAACAATGAAATGCTGAAACCTTGGATTTAAGGGAAGGAATGCCCCAAATCTGAGGAACATAGACATAACATAGGTCTTTTAACTCAGCCACTATAGACGGTTCAAGCTAAATCAGACCACACAGCTGACAGTAGCTGCTGTTTATTAGCATAAGATGTATGCAGTGTTTTCTGTTTGTGCCTGAGCTAAATGATGAGAGAATATTTTATTTCAAATCCCATAAAAGTATTTTAACTTCAAGTGTTTTTAGTGGGTAAATTAACTTACTTCAGACTGACTAAATGCTCTTTGGAAAGTCTTTGGAAAAAAGGTTTTGATAATACTGTCAAACCATTAACCTTTTATGTGGAGGAAATGAAATGTACACTATCACTAAATAGGTAGCAAATAAAAATTACAAAATTATGGTGATAGTTTGTTTGGAAAAATATGAGTTTTAGGGTCTTGGCCATAAAATTAGCAATGCTGGTCAGAACTGGAGCACAAATTACAACCTGAGTGCTGACAGAATTTCAGTTTCAGTGTGATCACAAACTTTAATTTCACTACTTATGCCTCAGGTGGTCGTTTTGCTGTATATTAATGCCCAACTGTGATGTTTCAGGCCTAACATCATCCTGTTGTTCTTGGCTGACTTGTGCTTTTATTTTTGAAAATAAACACATCTACTGTAACCTAAAAAGCCAAATAAAAGGACTAAAAAAATTGACATGTTCTCTTTAATTGCATGAAAACTGAGACGCATGAATTAAAAATAAAGAAAAAAACACGCTTGCGTTTCGTTTTACTTTGAGGCTGTGCTGCCATACAATTAGTGGGAGTTGTAAGCAGGAAAGGGAGGAAGCAGGGTGGACATGGCTGCATCAAGGAGTGGGATGAGAGAGTGATTAGAGTGGAGTATTGGGCTGCTACTGTCCTCTTCTGATTTTTTTGTCTCTGGGGAGGAAGTTGATGTTGATGTGTAATTTCAAATACAGCCTTGAAAAGAGGCCCCATGTCTCTGTATGTGCGTCCTTGTTGCTGCAGTTGGCAAATTGGGTTGGTGGAGGTTGGCGGGGGTTTGTGGGTGTGTGGATGATACAGCTTGGGTTGAGACAAAATTGAAAATTCACAAAGCTCTTTCAGGATTCGAGGTTAAGAGCCTTTCCATTTAGAGTACAGAGCTGGCAGTAGAAAGAAGCAGGATTCGCTTTATCTATCTCAACAATTCCGAGTTTAACACAGATGCCGTAAAATGATAGATAAAATATAATTTGGTCGAGATTTTCAGTACCTCATTGATGTTGTTCTCGTTTATTTTAATCAAATATTTGAGCTTGAGTAAAGATACGACTGAATCACATCACAGTTGAGGAATGGGGAATGCCATGCATAATCATGAATCTGTGGCCAAGGGGATCATTTTCCTGGCAAGCGGAGAAGAAATCCTAACCCCTGTGCCCCTCCAACCCTAAACCCACCATCTGACTGCTGGCTGGGAGACGGCACTTTGGGAAACCCTCAAGCTGTTGCCTCTCAGACATCAACAGTTGCCTCAGCAGCAGTTGTTGAATGCATCCCTAGGATGAAGCCACACAACAGCCACCTCCTTTATGCACATGCAGAAATGCACAGAAACGCCTTCTGCCATTCTGCGTTGCTGGCTTTGACTTGGGCGTGAAAGAGAGAACATCCAAATAGATATTTCTTTCTTAAAATTCTGGGTTTTTTTCTGTCACTGCTCAAAGTTTCCAAGAGATGTAACTCAGCATCATTAAAAATAAAAATACAGTGAAATCCTTCATGATCCATCACATTGAGTTGTTTTTCATTATTGCAATTTTTCAAGGCAGCTTTTGCTATACGTCAGAACATTCCGGATGGAGCCACAACTTTAATCTAGTTAATGGTTAAGCTGCTGTGTTAACCTCCCCAGTGAGGCTGGTCACTGTTTGACAATGAGATCTCATTGATTTAACTAGGCCAGGGGGACCTGGGAGACAGGCGAGGCACCATTAATCCTCCACGCTGGGAAGGAAGAGGAGGAGGGGAGTGCTAGTTGTAGTGTTTGTGTGTGAGGAACAGAGTTAGTATCTATGGGTGCTTCATCCC
Source organism: Orestias chungarensis (assembly GCA_032876305.1). Lineage (NCBI taxonomy): Eukaryota > Metazoa > Chordata > Actinopteri > Cyprinodontiformes > Cyprinodontidae > Orestias > Orestias chungarensis. The sequence goes on along the minus strand of JAVLVB010000513.1, from coordinate 2,506,166 downwards.
CTGCATACGATCGCCTTTTTTAAGTTTCACAGTTTTCTGTGACTCTATGGGTCGCGTGTGAGGAAGCTTTCCTCCTGATGTCATGAGAGAACAAGTCTTTAGCAGCAGTGACCAAGTGTCCAAGGCTTTGAGTCAGTGCCACAGCCTGAGGAGTTAACTCACCTTTGTCTTATTGGAGCGCCTTTAAAACTACATCCAGTGAATTAAGTTTACTTTGCTGCTTTCTGCTCGTGTGAACTTGACTTTGAAGAAGTGGAGGAGTTACCTTTCTCTGACTGTTAACTTTGTTCTCAAATCATATCGTGTTCCTAGCTTTAGTGCAAAAGTCTTTCTGGAAGTGTTTTTTTTTACCCTTCAGTTTTCAAACTTCACTTCTTATTTTGATTAAGTGAGTAGAATTTGGTGGCAACTTTTGTAAAGTCAATTTTGATGTCTCTCTGTAAAACCGGTATATATTAATTTTTTTATGATTCTTGCAACTTTTATGTTTTCCTGAATTCACATTTGAACGCTGGCTCTAAAAATACCAATACCGATCTTCTCTTTGTTAGCGTGTACATTAAACAGTTTTGCTGTTAGTTTAACCTGTTCATCAATAAAAATATAACATTTTTGCATTGCCTGCTTTGCATTGCCGGCTAAAAAAGCTAAAAATCAGCCAGTTCTAGTCGACAGACAACCTTTCCATTTTTTTTTTCCTATGCCTAATAAAAAACCCGACAGTGATACTTCCAGCTAATTAAATGTTTACTGTATTTTAAAACCAGACTTGCTCATGCTAAATAACATGCTATATATATATATATTGTTTTTCTTTCATTTTGTATAATATATAATATAATTATATTCCTGTAATAGAAGTTGGGTCGAATATCATTTATTTAATTTAGTGAAAAAATAGTACAAGCTTCCAATGGGCCTATACTAATATTAAATTCAAAATCAATGGCTTTCTATTCGGTTATGACTCCATCAGACTAAAGGACTCCCAATTAAATGTCTGCAGTACAGGGAGAAGAATGTGATGGAAAGTTATTGTTACAATTACAAACTACTTAACCCGTTTAGAGACTTGTTATTAGGGACTAAAGTAATTACTACCCAAATCTTTGCCTCGAGTGCATCTTGCTTTTAGCCCTGCAGGCTTGTTACAACATTATGATCAAGTTCCCTAAACATGATTCGAATGTTTCTAAAGTGGAAGTAGTTTGATTTAATGTTGAGCTTGTGAAGGATGAGAAAGATATGTGCTAGTTGCCATATTGAGTCCTGAGAGAGGTGTAAAGGTCCAGAACAGCTGATTGGAGCCCTTTGATTCAATTTCCCTACTTGCTTACACACACATTTAGAAGGTTGTGTCTGTGGAGTATGAGGAGGGATGCACCAGCTACTCATGTCAATTAGCAGTCCAAGCGTGCGCTCGGCTTATTGTGTCATCCTCCGTCCCTGTGAATTACTAGCAGTGTATGATGGGGTGGGGTGGGGGGTGGGGTTGGTTAATGGCATAGGCAGAAAGGACACATGTTTAATAATAGGTCCTGACAAAGAAGGACAGGCAGGGGGAGGGTTTGTAGCAGGGTGGGAGGATGATGGAGCCTTCTACATGTCACTGCTTTTCATTATCTATCACTTGCAGTTGGAACTCGAAATCAATATCATTGCATAAATGAAATTATGTTAACGAGGGATTTGCATTTATCTGTAAATATCTATTTGGATTTGCTAAACAACCTAAATTGGAGCAAAAAGGCTATGAAAGTTTAAATGAATATTTGTTTACAATAATACCATCTTAAAAGTAGATTCCTGCATACAATTACCAACACCTGCACCATGCTAATAACATTTTATATGCCAGGTGTAGTTGGCATTGCATGTTGAATATCACTAGCAGGCAAGCACATTTTAACTGATCTCTAGCTACAATATATCCTGTTGTTTGCTAAATTGCTAATGTAAGCATAAAAGGATTTGGAACATAACAAAGTGAGAAGAAATAGCGTTAATACATCTATATGTACAAAGCAACAACACAATTATTTAAGAGCAGACATGCAAACAACTAAAATCATTTATTATATATACATTTAATAGAGTCAAGTGACTGAGTCAAAACAAAAGTGAAGGAAAACAGTTGCGGTTCAAGCTGCAACTAAAACAGAATCATTGAATCTATAACACAGTTTTACATAACACTGTGATGGAACTGATGAGCATGAAAAGGAATGTATATGTATGATAGTAATCTGACTTGTACTGTACTTACATGACAAACATTGGGCTTGTAAACCAGGGTGTGTTCGATACAACATAACAGCCCTGTGGAAAAATCTTATACTCCCACCTAATTTCTTTTTTCTACTTCCAAGGAGCCATACGTTGTTTATAATCTTTTTCCTTGTTTCTTTAGGTTTTCTGGAAGTCTTTTTGAAGCTTTAGACACGTGTTTAAAATGATCAAAGGCCTAAAGCAGGACCTGAAAGATGCATCATCCTTTAAGGGCTCATCTAAATTATGACAAAGTAGGGACAGCAGAAATGTCTGTTTTATAATTTTTTTTATTATGGCTTACAGAAAATGAAAAAGACAAAATGCAGCTTGCCGCTCTGCGATTAATCTATTTCAGCCTTACTTTTGCATTGAATTACTGAAATAAACCTAATATATTTTAGAGAAGTCCTTGATTTTCAACTGAACAATGGTACATTGTAAAACTTTCCTGCAGCCTGTTGGTATGCAGGTATTAAAATGGGCTTATTACACACATTGCAGAGACAGAGACAAGGGGGGTGGGAGGGGGGTGGAGGGACAAGGAATGGAAGGGGAAAGGAGGTGCAGAGGGAAGGGAGTGAACGAAGGCAGCATGAGAGGGAGAGCCCGATGAAAGATTGTACTTGGTTATACTTAAACTTTGTGTGCAATTGTATACACATGGTTGGACACTTGTATGCACATATAACTGTGTGTGTGGGGACAGATATGTGGCTGCAGGCGTTTGGTTTTGCAGATGTTTGCTTGCATTGTTTAAAACATTGACTTAAGCAGCACTGAATGGATATTTGTGTGTGTGTGTGTGTGTGTGTGTGTGTGTGTGTGTGTGTGTGTGTGTGTGTGTGTGTGTG